>JAMKCH010024478.1:0-28322 GCA_023653785.1 Ophioderma brevispina
TTCAACTCCGAACCGAACAGAGAAGACCCCGACATGGTAACCCTGTTGATGCTGTCGGCCAGCCCCGAGAGGAAGGCCCGCTATATGAGCCAAGACGATCTTGCGACGCAACACCTAAGTGCACGACCAGCAAGAGTCCAGACCATTCCCAGACGCGACGCCAAACCCGCGGCGAGAGACCCCCGAGCGAACTCGGGTGACTCCCCGCCTATCCACTGCAATCTCAAATGGTTCAGAGAGTCAACTGAAAAACCAACAATCGCATGAGCGAACGAAACCGCCCCATCCGGATGCGCCAGCTCACCTCTCAGAACCATGAGAAAGCAAACAAGGCTAGACCGCCCCCCATAGGGAGAAAACGCTCACGGACCTCCCGCTCGAGGTCCTGCAACGGCAAAGAGTTTTTCTCGTAGACTCCGCGCTCGAAGGACCCCGATCAACTCTCCGCTCATGCCTGGACCGACGCCTTATCCGGGGAACCAGGTACGGTCCACCTCTCGCCTCTCCGCGAAAAGACGGACCGAGTCACGCCGCTGAGCAAGATCTCGCCGCAAGCCCCCAACAATTGGGTCCGCTGGTCAGGCAGACCATCCGCTATCGCATGAGAGATCGACGCCTGACGACCCTCCGAAGAATCCCTCGTACACCTGCGTGGACAGTCTCAGCGCATCCACCCGCCCAGGAATCCGACGCAAGCAGAGACCTGCTTCCCAGCTCTTCCATGGGAATGGATTCCTTGGCCGCCTCCGCACCCGACCCCGACTCCGCGGAGCCATCGTCGCCCACGGCAGACGAAGCATCCGAGTCCTCGGTCCCCGAGGTGCCCGCGAGAAGCTGGCCTACGGAAGGGGACTGGGAGGGGGACTGGAAGCTGTCTGTGACAACAGCGTGCCGTAACACACGGCGATTCTGAGCCTGCGTCATCGCAGGCTGAGTCGCAGGAACCAAGCCCGGAGGTACCCTGGCCGCCACACCATAACCCGCATAGCCCAGCCCACTGAACGCCCCATGGGCCGGCTATACCAAATGGCAATGCGGGGGGAGTAAACGCCCGAGGTGCCACACCCCTAGCGTACCCCAGGTCGAGCGGGAACCCAAAGCCTGGCGGATGCGGTGGCCGAACCCCGTCGCCAAGGCCCGCACCCCGAGTCCAACCCTGTGCTGGCTGCTGCCCGTTCACAGCTGCCTGCCCTAGATTGGACCCGGATACAAGCATGAACCCACAAGGACCATGCCTGCCCCCCCCCTTGTTGCAACCCAGGTTGGCAACCCCACGGGGGGGGAACAGCAAGCGAAGGCTGAGGCACGGCGGCGCCGAAAAACCATCGCCCCCGTACCCCCGCCCGCAAGCTGAGACCCCATCCCAGAGGACCAGAAATCCCAGCCTCCGGGCAGGTCTAAGTCACGCAGTAGCGCCCAGTAAGACTGGCTGACCACGGCCCGAGACAACGGAAGAGCACGGCCAGGTACCACCGCCGCCCCCAGTGTCCAGTCCCGTACCAACAAACCCGAAGCAATGAGAGCACTTGCCGCCCCCGCCTGCGCCGGATTCGGAGCCCAGTCCCGCAGCAGAGGAAGCAAGTGCCCCCGCCGCGGGGAAAGCCCCTAACCCAGACAGGGTTTGGGGGCCACCGTCCGCTCCTCGAAGGGAGCCGCGGATGACTGACGCCGGACCAGTGCTCTAGCCCAAGCCAGCCCCGGGGGCCGGCGGACGAGCACTGCCTACAGCATTGCCAGGTGCATTGCCTGCACCGGAGGAAGGATCATCCCCAAATGGAGAGCGCCAACCTCAGCCTGGCGAACCTCCCCCCGAAGGGGGAGGCTCGGGCAGATCCGAAGCTACCCCGGTCCCGAAAGACCTAAGCGTCTCCTGAGGCAAAGACGCCTCCGGCCCCGAAAGTGAAGCGCCAGCCCATCCCGGTGAGCTTCAGCCCCGAAGGGCGTGAGCCTATCCAGGCATGTGCAGCCACCATCTGTCCACATACGGCTGGGACTGAGGCAGCTCCAAGGGCGCTCCCACAGCGGGGTTCAAGCCCGGATGCGATCCCCAGTAGGAGCGCTGGCATCCGAGGCTGCCGCAGTGGTGTTGGTTGCGGCCACCACCCCGGGCCCGAAGCCCCTCCGCCGTCCTCGGGGGGCCACCACAAGCGCCGCCTTCACAGACCTTAGCCAGTAGTAGCCCCGCGCCGCTGTGCCAACCCGCATACGGGACCTCCTTGTGAGAATTCCCGTTCGCCCTCCGAGCATATTCCAGTTGAATCCCCCGCAGTCCCACACGGTAGGACAGGCTGGGACTTCCTCTAGTATACGCTCGAAGGCGCCAGCAAGTCGGATGGTGATCCACTCAGAAGCTATTGAAGCGGAAATCCCCGCACAGAGCATTGCTTGGTCATTAGAAAGCGATAAGCACGCAGATACACTCAAGTAATCAGTTAATTGTCCTTCTTCGAAGGAACCGTAATTTACCAACAACAAAGACAGTCCTTCAAGAAGCAGGCAAAAAGAGGAATTAACGCAAGCCAAACAAAGAAGAGGCGAAAAACTAGGGTAACGACCTAACTTCAAGGATAGGCCTTGGGAGTAATTATCGTGTCTAGCCTATATAAAACGCTGGCACAATGGGCCTGCTGGATCACGTAACTAATCTAAAGAACCCTTACAAAGGAATAAATCGAATTAAACTAATAAAGACTAACTTCCAAAGAAAAGGTCTGGACACTCAACGGATAAGCTTGTCTGGACACTAATCTGTAAGGCACACAAAGAATTGGAGATAAAACTATGGACCCTGAACCTGATAAAGTCGAGTGAATGATGACCAGTTTAAAGAAAAATGACAAACCTACGAATCATGGAGTTTTAATATTCGAAGTATATTTAAAACTGGATATAAAAAAAAGCCAAAAATTGTTACAGGTACGGCTCTCCTTGTTCTCTCGCTAAGGAGAGCTGTATTACTGCCGTCCGAACAGTAACAACATAAAAGAAGTGTACACCACCGAACCATTAAATTGACTCAAAGTAGTTTAATAATTATATGGTGACATTTAACCGGGTTCCGAATTGGCAGGTCCAAATCTGGAACCTGCGGGTTCAGCGAATCTGGCCAGAATTCGCGAAATCGTTGCAATCCAAAAATCCTAAAAAACGGACTCAGGACATAATTAACGGTAAACTTAGAGTTTTCACCCTAGTTCTGGCCGAACAATCCAGCCAAACCTTGTGATTTTAAACGCGAATCGGGACCTAACAATCATCTCACCGGTCAGGTATAGCCCCAAAGGGAAGAGAAGAAGCAATGATGGTATGCCGTGACGTCAGTGGTATGACGTCACCAGGGATCGCTGAAATAGAAATTTGTTTATGTTAGTTTTGGGGGCATCTTGGGCAACCAAAAGATGCAATTGTTATTATCGACATTGGAAACCCTAAGGAGATTTCAAATATGAGGGAGTTCTGCCGAATTATGACATGGGGTGCAAGGTCCATTAACAATGTGAAGATGCACTAGCATTTGACTATCTTCATAAGACAGCTAAGTAGAAGACGGGAGGTGACAGCATACAACTGGTAAATCGTTAGAAAACAGGGGGGGTAGCATTGAGCGAGCGCAGGAGCAAAGTAAATAGGTAGGACGGATACCAGGGTTTAGTTGTCTGTGGTGTGTGTTTTGGTGTGTATACAGGTACTGTGTGTGATTCAGTAAGACAAAAAGGAAACAAGAATTTGTAAACAAAGTTCCTGAATGAACTAGGAATATATCCATCAAAGGGAGCATAAGCAGTGAGGCCTATTGAACAAACGCAAAAAAAGGTTAATGTAAATTGGACAAGTACAGTGAAGCGATAAAATAGTTTCCAAGATGAGATTTTATGAAATTAAGCAAGCAAATAATATAATTGGGGTATGTGTGGTATGTGCGTTTAAAATAAAACTTGAATTACAGTAGCCTAACAAGGTACAGTTTAAGCACGTGCATGAGGTGCAGGATGAAGGTTGGTACCAGGGTTTTATGAATGTGTCTGTGTATATGTGTGTGTGTGTGGGGGGGGGGGGGTGTAGATGTGTGTATTTTTGTGTGAGAGCGTGTTTATGTTTGTGTGGCATACATTGTGTGTGAATTAAAAAAAAACCCACTTTGTCACAGAATAGCAATGGCACTATGACTACAATAATTGGTTACAAATACAAATAAAGCGAACAAGTCGTATACCAAGATGAAATTTATATGATATAACTCAAATTAGCAAGCAATACTTTTAAAGGTGTGCATGATTACGTAACAACGGTTTTACGATATAGTCTGACAAGTAACAGTTAAAGCGAACAGAATTACAAGGTTGAATTTGATAAGAAAAAAAAAAAACCAAATATTTTTAATTTTTTAGGTTTTTTCTTTTTTTAAATAAACAAATTATACATGTAGATTAAACAATGGATAGCAAAAACCATAGCCCACGACACCTGATCCTGTATAAGTTGGGCCCAATTGAGGGGGAGCATTAAAAGCAAGCGCTAAAATAAGATGTGGGTGAAGTATACAAGAGCAGAGTGTGTTAATTAATTCCGCATTTATTATGCATTCAATTAGAGCAAGGTGACAAAACAATAGGGAACCTGAGATAAAAAACGGGCTACTAGCAAATGTAGGAAAAAAATGAACATAGCACATGCATACACTGGTATAGCTATGTAAGAGGGGGGCCAGCGTTAAGGACGAGAATGGTAGGGAAGTAACCAGGGTTACCATTATGAGATATATGACCCCTCAATAATTAATCATATGGTATACACAGCCTCAACTAAGCAAGATTATATTTCGCTGTGCGTGATTATTTTGAATATAGGCTAACATGAACAGTTTAAAGCAAATGAACAAAATTATCAAATGAGCATAAATGACAAACATCAAACAACCAAGATCCTATAATGAAACAGTAAAATAACAAACCATAATTGTACATAGAGATTTATCAATGACCACAAAACATGAACACCACACTCCTGCTCTTTGTATAAGGATAGGGCCCAATGGAGGAGGAGCATTAAGCAAGCGCAGAGATAAAATGTGGATGGAGTAACCAGAGCACGAGTGTGTATATCTACCTTCATTTGTTATGCAACAATAAGAACGGATGAAAAACAATAGGGTTTTCGAAAATAATAAGCTAACAACATCAGGAACACATATATAATGCACACACTGGTAAATAGCTATATGAGAGAGGGGGCATCGATGAGCCAGTGCAAACGTTGATGATGATGAAGTATACCAAGGTATGAGTGTGTCCGTGTGTGAGTTATGTGGTGTAAGTGGATACGCGTTTGAGATTCAGTCAAGCACTTTTTTTAAGTACCAGCAGTTAGTACAAACTTCTTAAGCCCGGAGAATATCAAAAATGGCAACGTGATTACGATGTAAGTGCTACAATTACTAATAAGGCTAACAAGCATTCAAAAAAGATACCCAAATGGAATTTTGCTATAACTCAAAAAGCAAACGATTAAATATAATGTGTGTGTGTGTGGTTTACCTCACAACGTAATTACAATAGGTGTAACAGTAAGAAAGTAAAAGCGAACAAAATTTTACCAAGGTGATATTGATGACACCAAGAACCCAGATACTTACATAGTGGATCAGTAATAACAACTCAGGTTGTACACGTAGGTTAAACAATGTAAGCAACACATATACCGACCCCGTATCCTGTATGTCTCGGCCAAATGGAGGGGACAATTTAGCAAGCGCCAAGATGTGGGTGAAGTATACAGGAGCAGGAGTGTGTATATAATTCAGCGTTTATGATGCCGTCATTAGAGCAATGAAAAAACAAAGGGTTTTGAGATAATCACATGGCTAGCAAATAGAAAAAAAAATATACACAACCAACAATGATACACTGTATAGCTCATAAAAAAAAATGGAGGATGAAGTATAAACACCAGATTTGACGTGTGTGTGTTTGGTGTGTGTGGGTGTGTGTGTTGTGATGGGTGGTGTGCTGTGTGGTACGTGTGTGTGATGTGTAATGTGTGTGGTGTTTAGGGTGTGTATGTGGCTGTGTATGAATACATTTGAAGTACAGGAAATGGAATAACAAACTGATTGAACCTGATGAATAGGAACAATGGTAGCAGAGCCTTTAGCCTATGATCACGATAAAAAAAATGCGATTTAGTGGATACACAAATACGAACAAGCCAGATACCGTGATGAAATATCTGACCCCTCTATATTATCACTATGATGACATAACATATTATTGACGAAATATGACAATATTGACGAAAAATTCAAACACCAATGATACTTATATGAACAGTAAATACATACCATGATGTACATGTAGATTGATCAATACAGAAAATCATAAACACGACACCCTGTCTTGTATATGTATAGTGCCCAATGGAGGGGGAGCAATTAGCAAGAGCAAAGTATAAATTTGGCGAAAGTATCAAACACAAGAGTGTGTATGGACTGGCCACAATAATTATGGATTCAATAATAGGGATTTCAAAAAAAAAAAATATCAAGCTAACACATCCAGGGAAAACAGCATACATAACTGGTATAGCTAAGATAAGAGAGGGGGGGGCAAAATTGAAACCAAAATTGGTGGGAGTAATATGTATACCAGGGTATGAATGTGGTCTTGTATGGTTGTGTGGGGGGTGTGGTGTTATAGTGTCACGTGTCCTGTAAACTTAATGTCTTGAATTGGAAAAATCATCTTAATTTTAATACTCATTACCAATAGAATTAACTTTGTTGCCTCCATGAATTCAAGACCTGTAAGAAAATACAACAATCGAATTCCAGACCCCAATCCAGATACAAAAGAAGTCAATCAGATTGAATTCAAGATGATTCCCAACCAACTGTTTTATCTTGTGTTAGGGCCCTCCATATTGTCAAAGAGATTACCTTTGGTCCTGGGTGCACTCATATAATAGGCCAGTATTGTATTCAGCTTATAAGAAATCCTTTGTAATAGCATTGAGTTTGGTTTTGGATCTTGGATGGGATCTGATTAAAATGCCTTTCCTTTGGTTACAAATGCCAATTCCCTATTTCACAGTGAGGGGCTCAAATATTGTTTAGATGATTTTTCCATTCAAGACATTTTCAGTTTACAGTGTGTGTATGAGCGGTGTATATGGTGTATTTGGTACGTGGTGTGATTCAGTAAAGCATTTTAAGCTAATGAAAGCAACCAAACTTAATTAAGCCCTCAAGTATCAAAAGAACTGGCAATATGGCTACAACTGAGAAACTTATAATGAACAGTTTTACGACAAATAACATTATCATGCTTTGAACGTGATGAAACAATGACTGCAAAATCAGAAACACACAACACCTGTTCTTGTATATGTAAAAGCACAGTAAATGGGAGCAATTAGCAACGCATCAGATAAAATGTGGGTGGAGTCTAAAGAGCAGGAATGTGTATGTAACCTCAATTTTTTGAGCGATAAGGCCGGGAGCAAAAAAAAAATAGGGATTTAGAAAACAAGAGCTAAACAAATTAGGAAAACAAGGTGCACAACACATGCGTACTCTGGTATAGATATAAAAGCATGAGGTAGGGGCAGCGTTGAGCACGTGCAAAAAAGGGTGGCGAGGAATGGAGTATACCAGGGACGGGTGCGTGTTGTGTGTGTGGGGTCTGTGTGCGTATGTGCGTGTGTTGGGTCTGTGTTTGTATTGAGCTTATGGTGTGTGGAGGAACATAAGAGAAACAATGTTATGAAGATGTAGCTCATGCAATTAGGAAGATGCGCAAGCATAGAATTGGGACAACAAGGGAAACACTGGTGAGTGGGAAGAAAATGCATGAGGAACATGATCAAAACACATGTAAATGTGGGTCAGGTCAAATGACCGAGAAATTAGTTCATAACAATAATATATAAATGAACACACAAAAATAAATCACTTGGGGCAAGGAGCATTTTGACATTTAGAACAGATAACTGGCAGCTTTCAATAGATAAACAGTTAGCAAAGTTGAAGGTGATAACAAAATGTTGTGATTTAATTACCCTTTTATCAGGGCAGAAAATGTCAATATTTTACCGACACGCTGAGGTCTTCAGCTTTTGTCACTGATGCGCTTACCGGCGGAAGTTAGGCATATAATACGTCCATCTTGAGACCAAACAGCGCTTATTTATGTTCTAAGAAGTCTTTCACTTAGCTGCATCAGCTTTACTTACTCGTTTTTTTTTTGGCGGTGAATTTTTTCAGTGTTGTGATGCCTTGATTTTAGCTAATGTCCTTTTGTTCTTGTACATGAGGCTGCGTCTGCGTAACGAACAGAACTTTGACTTGTCGGTCTGGACGCGAGCCTGGTTGTTTCTTTCTTCCAAGTCTATGTGAGTGATCAAGAGCTGATAATGAGATAAAGCTTGTCAAGTTTAAGCTTATCACAGGTGTTGATGGCTATTGGTAGTTGACTTCATTTCTTTTTCAAGCAATACCATGGTCAATAGGCAATTACGTCTAGAGTATGTTTCCAACTCGTCAAACTGGTTTTCTAGTTTTGTGATTTCCTCCTGTACTTTGGCCTGGTGAGCCGGCATGTCTCCAGTTTTGGCTGATTCCTCCATCCCGATGGAGTCGTGCTCTAAGGACTGGTATACATCTTGCTTTACGTCGTCCTTGATGGCGAGGCTATTTGAGATGAATTCACGTTGTTGAGTGATGGCGAATCAATGTGTGACAATCCATTGAGTCCTGAAGTTATGATGGTAATCCCTGATGGATTGACACCATATCCAGTCAGCAATCGATGTCATGATTGCTTTGTCACTGGTGAGTACTTTTTGAACCTGCTGTTTAAGACTTGAGCGGGTCCCGGTGCCCCCTCTGGCCCCGATATTGGTATCCGTTTTGTGTCGGGTGGGGCGACTCCATCTCCTGCAAGCGTATCCAGACCAGATGATGTTTTTGGGTTTTCCTGTTGAGTGACAGCTGTTTTTTTTCCTTTAATCGTCGGTCCATATTTGTAATGCATAAGTGTTCTACATGCAGATGAAATATGAGTAGAGGAGCTGAGAACTCACAAATGTGAAATATGCAGGTTTTTTTGAGAGTTGGTGGGAAGCGTCACTAACACGTCTGTCATCGCCTCATGCGTCAAGAATCGTAATCGAGCATAAACAGTTTTGGACATTCGCTTGAAGTTTTTTGCCGCTATGCTATACCAACCAGCTTAATCAATTTATTCCTGCACAAGAAAATAAACCCTCAGTCCATTTAGTACCTATATGTACAGAGAGCAAAAAGCGTTTAAAAAGACTATCTTACCTTAAAACTGTGTTTCTCGTCGCTATTTTCACAGCTTCCTATCGACACACGCCGAGCCTCCGAGGTCACGGATTATGTGTCCCCGATACATTTTGCGACCATCAAAAAAATCACGTTAGCATTTGAGAAGCAGCAAAACTTTCGACAGCCAAGCGGTCAAAGGTCATATTTTGAGCTGTGCTGAACCATGGTTGCATCTTTAATTTACTTTATTTCTGACGTGTACTGAATGATCACAAGAAACATGTATGAGTCAGTCAAATTACACCAGCACATCCAGTTCACTAGCGACTGGTCGGACATGACTATATTCAACTGCCCAAAACCAATGGTTTAATTTTTGCAAAGTGACCGAAGCTTGTTGAAGCACTAGCTTGGACTAGGTAGAGGTAACCACCCCAAACAATGGATTTGTCGCTATTAATTGAATCATGATGATGTAACGGGACCGCTGAACACTGAGCTGCAAAACATATACTAGGACTCTGCTGGACAGTTTAGAACGTAACAGTGGGCGACCGCCGGGGGGGCAGGGGGGGCAAGGTGCCCCCTCCTTGGCTCGAAATAGCGGGACGATTATGACCAAATAGCCATTTCATCCCTCTCTTCGGGAATTCGACCAATTTCAGCCTAAATTGGGCAAAATTGTGAAGTAAATAGGCAATTTTCGCACGCTACGAGAGCCCAAATTTCGGTCAAGTCAGACTTAATTGGGCAAAATCAACCTGGGACGACTTATACGAATTGTGCCCCATCTGGGGGAGGGACGACTTGGAAATTTTGCCCCTGGGGATCGATGCCTCGGTAAGCCACCTGAACGTACACCGGCTTCCCCGCCAAAAAGGTGCACCATCGGGTTACATGTAGGTCTATGCAGTACGTGGAACGAGCAACGCACGAATTGTCATGTCGAGAAATTATGACCCAGAATCTATAGACTATTCATATCAGTGATGTCCGAATCGTTTTATCTGCATCAAACACTACACCCATAAAGAGAACCGTGACAATGCTAGGAACAACCAGAAACCAGCGCGTTGATGGTGACATTCAGCTAAATTTCAACTTGAGTAGTTTTTTGGTAGACGTTTCAGGTTCTATCTCCTTCTGCGTACCTCCACCCTCGCCCCTTGGGGCCTCCCCCCCCACCCCCCACTCTTCCTCAACTCCCTCTGACCCCCATTTCACGTTGTCGCCACCCCGATGTTTCATTACCTTCTTAAACCTTGCGCCCAGCCGGCCTTTTTTTTGTTCCTTTCTTATTTGAGTCATTTTCCCCCCCTATAGAATCCCATTGATGATGCAAATTGATGGTCCGGTATTTACAATTGATTTCGTCCATGCGCGTCTGACGTTGGTGCAGTAGCGCTTGGACCGGAATGAATTGGGAATACTCATTTGCATCAATGGGATGTCTTTCTATATGAAACGTTCTACCGTTTTTTGGTGTTCAGGTTCAAAAATCCTGGTTAAATGATACCAATTCCACTTAAAACCATGAATGGGTGCAGATTTCGTTAGTGTTTATGATCTGTTCAATGACCATGCCAAAGAATGTTTAGGGGCCACCATTGTGTTGAGAATCCTGGTCATTATTCCCTGTTCACTCATCCACGCAAACCAAAGCCTATCTTTGGCAAAACACACAGCCAGCTTTTCAGTGAGGGCCCAATAGCAGTGTTGCCAACGCCGCGGTTTACCACAATTGGGCTACTTTGTAATGCCTGCCGGGCGCGCCTAAAAAAGGGCCGTCTGCGGGTTTCCCCAAATTGGGCACTTTTCATAGTCCCAAGGCGCGCACCGGCGCGGCACCCACGGGTTCCTTTATCCCTCTGTACATAGTTCTGCTGAGCATAACCTTTGTGTCTTTCATTCATCTTTTCACATTGGGACATTATCGTATATCAGCTAACGTAAAGGTTATTGCGGCTGTACATGACTTGGTATCAACAATAAGCAAATGCCAAATGTTTTAAAGTCATCTGACATCGTCAAGATATTTCAAACTTACTCAAACAGGATCTGGTAGCAGCTACAATACCAAGAACAAAAGAAATCCACAACATGTTTTCATCCAAACGGCGAAAAAAAAAGTACTAATTGGATGAATTATCAACGGAGAATTATTTACTCTACTCCCTAAAACTGTCATGAGTGAGTGGTTGCCAATTTCGGAGTTTGGCGGGTCCAAGGTCGACACGCTTTCGTTTGTTGGTCAACACAACACGTGTGGATTCTTGTTCTGTAAGTATGTAAGATCCGTTTGGGGTAATTTGAAAAATCTTGACGATTTCAGATGCTTAATTATGGCCATTTGCTTATTGTTGATACCAAGTCCATGTAGCACGGCATAACCTTTACTTTAGCTGATATACGATAATGTTCCAAATGTTAAAAGATGCATGAAAGACAAAAGTAATGCTCAGCAGAACTACCTCTGTACATCATTTATTTCTATCTCCGAGAACGTTTTAAAGGTCCGTAATTGATTAGCGATTCCTTTCTTCTAGAAAATGCTTTACCTGCATTCACTACATACAGGGGGTACTCGTACTCGCTCCGGAATGACAACATAGTAGGTAACAAACTCTCAACTTCATCCCGTGATCTGAGTGCCTTGTCAGCCTTTGTGCTCCTTACACGACGGGTAGTAGGTGCTCACTCAGGTCTACACAATATTATCCAAACAAAAAGTGACCATCATGGGTGGTCCCGTGAGAGGGCAATTAACCTTACTTAAGCTGGGGATGTTCTCCTACACGACGGGGATTAGGCCGCTCACTCAGGTTACAACAAATAATTTAATCCCAACAAAAAGTGCCGTCATGGGTGGTACAATGTTCAAGGGTTCATTCCCGGCTCAGTGGGGTGAACGTGAGAGGGCTAAACCTGTGAGGATGTAAGACAAAGGACAACCACGCGCACGCATCTTTTCGTTGTGCGAATTATATCAGTGATTTGGTAAATTAAGTGGCTGCGGGTATTCGAGGACTAAAACGGAACATTTCTTGACATGTATTCGTCCATTTTTTCGTAAAAAATAGCGCCCTTACATAAAAATAAATCAAAATAAAATATAAAAAATCAAAAAAATAGTTAACAATCAGACTAAAATGGCTTTTTTTTTTTCGTAAAATAGCGCCCTCACACGCGTTAACAAAAATGAAAAATTGGGCTACTTTTTGGGTGCCATTTGGGCCCCGCACCTTGGCACGCGGTCCTTTGCTGCGGGTAGGCGAATTTTTTGTTGGCAACACTCCCAATAGTTTAGGTGCAGTTTGCCAAGCTGGTGGTCACAGACAAGTTTTGGATGCTCATCCTGTGCTGAAAAGAGTCATGTTTACAGGACACATTTTTCACTATAACTTTGTTATTTTTTTTTAATTTCAATTAGATTACTGTTTATAATTACTACAAAATTAATATATTCTTTCTTACCACATCATTTTGAATTTGTTGTAAATTTGTTTTTTTTCTGATCGTTTCCTAACAATGCGCAAGGCCAAGGGATTATAGATTTGCACTGCCTGCAGGAACGGTATGGAAGTTCCAGTATTCTGCAACCACAGTCCACACAATTCCGTTGAGGCTGCCGAATTCACTGGTGGTGGCAACAATATAATACCTAAATTCTTTCTCCAGCGTGCGTATGTAGATGCCTATAACTCTGTCCAGCTCGAAGTACGAAGTAGCGACGCGGGCCATAACATTGTACCGCTTTCATTCACAGCGCGCCTCATTAGGCAAAGCACAAACGCACTGTAACTGAAAGGCAAGCACTGGGTATTCATATTTTTAATTCATTTTCCATTTAAAATTAAGGGGTTCAATTCTAGTATTTTGGGGTATGAAAGCTGGTGTATGATGCCCGAGTCTTGCCCAGGGCATAAACACGTTTCATAACCCAAATACTATGATGAACCCCGGTCATGTATAACTGTAACTTTGTTTAAACTAACTAATTCAAAAAAATCATTACATATAAATTCACCTGAAATTCTGATTTTTTTTTACCATATTCCGGCGTTCGTCATGGCAGCCAGCATAACGTTTGGTTTATTATACATGGTCATGTGACGCGTTTTGACCAATCGCGTACGCCGTTACATTACGAGGTATACATGAATGATAGTTAATAACAGATAAGTAAGAATTATTTCTTATTCTGCGTAGAGTTTTAGATGAAGCATGATTTCGTTTCGTCCTGGTTACAGATCGGGTTCAACTAACCTATCGCAATAATTTGCAGCGAGTATCCTGAACTACCACTAATGCCCTCACCAACCCTGTAATGTTTGAAGTGCTATGCGTATGTTGGTATTAACGGAACATGGTGAATTTTCGGAATAATGCAATGATGAAAACTAAAGTCTCTCCATTGTGTAAAAAGTAGTTTTGATATGAACTCATAACGTCACTTTGTTTGTTATTTATACACATAATACAGTGAAGTTTTGACAACATTGCTGGGTGCACGAAATTATGAATGTTCTGAAATTGACATGAAAAATTTGGCCTTTTAATTGTGATTTAAAAGGGATTAGCAGCGATATTGCGAGAACTCGACAAATGTTGCAAAAATGGAATTTGGTTTTAACTTATAACCAGGGATAAGTATGTAACAATGTCCCATATAACTGCTGCTTTACTGTAGTTAACCAAACCCCCAAAAGTGAAAAAATGTAAGTATTTTGGAATTTGGTCAACCGGCTCTACCGGCTCCCGTAAATAACATATCAGCGACGGTCTCTCAAAATCTGCACTAACATCTGATTGTGGTTTACACTACACAGAAACAAAACAAAGATCATAATGTTTGTGTTTGAGGTAACTGTATTGATCATGGGTGCACACAATATCACGCTTAAAAATCTGGGATATGCACACTAGAATGGCTTTTTGTCTCAATTGAAGCGGAATTTTGATACGCACATATAGAATTAAAGAATCAGATAAAAAGTCATGCCTTGGTGGCTTTAATACAAATACACTGATTTCAAGCCAACCACTTTGCAGGCTATGTTCGCATAATCCATGCCAGTAACAAAAATACAAAAATATGAATTTTGATGATTTTTTTGATGTTTTCACTTCAGATTAGCAAATCGCTGCTATTTCCCTTTAAATCTGAAATGGGGATGTAGTTTTAGTTCATAAACAATGTTCAAACCATGCATTTGGTGCATAATTCGAATGAATAACTCATTTTGAAAGAGGTTTTTTTTTAGAGCACCAATAAACTTTGTAAATCGGGAATTTCATTTCCTATTGGTGTTCAGGTGAGTCTGTGGATAGACAGACTCACATGCGATGGGAGCAGTGGGCGTCACCAGCTTTTTTTTTCAGGGGCGGAAGTGGGCACATGATATTTTTCAACGGGGTGCAAGCTATATTAAAAATTTTTAGTATAATATATGGCCTAGATGTAAATCACTAATTTTTCAGGGGCAAGGGGGGTGGCAAAGATTCCCCACAGGGGGCATCTGCCCCCGCCCCCCCCCCCCTGTTAACGGCCACTGGTGGGAGTGCAAAGTAGGGCCCAGCTGCATGTAAGACATGTCTTGTTTGTGTACCTAATATCAGGATATTTTGATATGGCATCAATTTCATATATGTAGATTCATGGTAATTTAGGATCAATATGAACAATATTTTGTGTGTGATTTGTGTCCTTTAATGATAGGAAACATTTTTATATATGCAACAAGTCCCTGTGGGGAGAAGCCAAGGCTTACCACATCATTAGACCTCAACCATCACTTGTATTGTATGCCATACGTGTAAGTTTAAAGGTGCTGTGTTCCGATTTATGTGTATTGTGGTTCCTCTACTTGATTGAGAGCCTGGCACTTGCTTGCACATACACCCCACAAGTACCGTGGGAAACAAACGTGCGGTTTTTGATGGGTATAAGCATAATGCATGTTGCAAAGCCTATTCAATACCGCACTCTGCTAAATTGATGGTTAACCACTAAAACGGCAGTTTTTTGTTTATATCTTGGGATGAAATGGATTTGAGGCTCAAATTTCAAGAGGGCAATGAGAAAAATAGGTCTTCATCTGATCTCAAAATCGATACTACTTATCCGGGTAAGATGATCGGATCGCACCTTAATACGTCAATCTGAAAACAGTATGTAAGTAATGCACTGAGTGCAGATCGTATCGTTCATTGTAGGCCAAGTGCATTTGCATGTTAATAATTTTTTTCTGCACTTATTTTGGAATTTCTAATTGGCCATCCAAAGGGGTTTGTGGGGCCATACAGTTGTCATTTTATAAATTATCAGATGATAAGTTCAATGGAGGGCTAGAGCATTCCTGAATGTATACCTTAGAATTTAAATTATGAGGACTTCATTGCTTAACAGATTTTCAAAGTACTACTCACATTCGTCTGCACACACACTAAAGGTTGCTGTGAAGTCTTCATATATCCCTCTCAGGCAATGATGAATGACACCTTCGAGAGTGCTTTCACTACCAAGTAACATATCAAAGTCCTGCAAAGTCAGCTTTCAGTCTTGGAAACAGCTGGACATTGCATTGTGCCATGGTGGACTGTAAAGGTGATGAGGCAAGATATGAATGTCAGTTAGCATTTGCGGGGGTGCTACTCCTCGCGAAAGTCAGGTAATCGCGAATAATAACTAAAAAAATCAATGAACAGCAAAAAGGTCGGGCAGTGCATGATAATTTGTGAGTCTAGACTGGTTATGGTAATATCATGCTTGAAGCTAACATTTTTCCTCAAACTTTTTTCGTTCTATTTAGATATCTTTATCTATGATTTTGAAGGAGACTGCCAGAAGTGTGTGTCTTCATATCCTTCATGTCAAGATGCAAGTGATTCTTGTCTATGTCAGGATGAGGATATAAGATGCAGCCAGAAGTGTGTGTTTTCATATAACTCATTTCAAGATGCAAGTGATTTTTGTCTATGCCGGGATGAAGATACATGTATAAGATGCAGCCAGAAGTGTGTGTTTTCATATCCCTCATGTCGAGATGCAAGTGATACTTTTCTATGTCAGGATGAGGATATAAGATGCAGCCAGAAGTGTGTGTTTTCATATAACTCATTTCAAGATGCAAGTGATTCTTGTCTATGTCAGGATGAGGATATAAGATGCAGCCAGAAGTGTGTGTTTTCATATAACTCATTTCAAGATGCAAGTGATTCTTGTCTATGTCAGGATGAGGATATAAGATGCAGCCAGAAGTGTGTGTCTTCATATCCTTCATGTCAAGATGCAAGTGATTCTTGTCTATGTCAGGATGAGGATATAAGATGCAGCCAGAAGTGTGTGTCTTCATATCCTTCATGTCAAGATGCAAGTGATTCTTGTCTATGTCAGGATGAGGATATAAGATGCAGCCAGAAGTGTGTGTCTTCATATCCTTCATGTCAAGATGCAAGTGATTCTTGTCTATGTCAGGATGAGGATATAAGATGCAGCCAGAAGTGTGTGTTTTCATATAACTCATTTCAAGATGCAAGTGATTCTTGTCTATGTCAGGATGAGGATATAAGATGCAGCCAGAAGTGTGTGTTTTCATATAACTCATTTCAAGATGCAAGTGATTCTTGTCTATGTCAGGATGAGGATATAAGATGCAGCCAGAAGTGTGTGTCTTCATATCCTTCATGTCAAGATGCAAGTGATTCTTGTCTATGTCAGGATGAGGATATAAGATGCAGCCAGAAGTGTGTGTTTTCATATAACTCATTTCAAGATGCAAGTGATTCTTGTCTATGTCAGGATGAGGATATAAGATGCAGCCAGAAGTGTGTGTTTTCATATAACTCATTTCAAGATGCAAGTGATTCTTGTCTATGTCAGGATGAGGATATAAGATGCAGCCAGAAGTGTGTGTTTTCATATAACTCATTTCAAGATGCAAGTGATTCTTGTCTATGTCAGGATGAGGATATAAGATGCAGCCAGAAGTGTGTGTCTTCATATCCTTCATGTCAAGATGCAAGTGATTCTTGTCTATGTCAGGATGAGGATATAAGATGCAGCCAGAAGTGTGTGTTTTCATATAACTCATTTCAAGATGCAAGTGATTCTTGTCTATGTCAGGATGAGGATATAAGATGCAGCCAGAAGTGTGTGTCTTCATATCCTTCATGTCAAGATGCAAGTGATTCTTGTCTATGTCAGGATGAGGATATAAGATGCAGCCAGAAGTGTGTGTCTTCATATCCTTCATGTCAAGATGCAAGTGATTCTTGTCTATGTCAGGGGATTACCTCTGCCCAGCGTAAAAGACTGTCGTACAAATATTCATCCGTATCATGAGTGTAAACCTATTGAAGCGGGTGTAAGAGATGAATACAAGCAGGCCATCGCATTTTGTTTACTCCGTACTGTGCTATAGTGTAAGTCTGATACAAAAACAAAAGGGAGCAAGGAAATGGCTGAATACAGCTTCAGTATTCATGCTTTGAGCTGGTAGATGAAGATCTGAAGGAATCAGAGATGCAGCTTCATAGGTAATACCAAACGGCAGGTGAAATACACATGAAGATATTCGAGGATAATAATTCGACACCGATGACGGCCATGCAGACCGTGTAAAAGTTGCCCGAATTCGGAGCTCAAGGAAAAATGTACTATCTGCTGACAAAAAAATGCAGAAGTCGGAATGTTCTTAGACTCTTATGAAGCGTACTTTAAACAATCAGATGACAAAAATCTATATATCGGTATATTAAAACAAATTTTGAGTGCTTTTTATTTGGAGCAGGGTTGCTGCAACTTATAGGCCCTTGGTGATCCCGAAACCATACTATGCCCCTCGGCTTACGCCTAGGGGCATAGTATAGTTTCAAGATCACCTTGGGCCTATTTCAAACATGGCCCTCATAAGCAGTTCTTATAGTTTACTATTCATTCCTAAATGGGCAGAAAAACATTCTGGATCCTTGAAGTTACCATAATAATAAACTTCCTGCGTATCCAATCATGTCTTTATTGTTGTACAAATTACAGGTGGTGAACTGAGCTGTTACCTTCCAGTCTACGTCAAGTACAAGGAGGGAGGGGGCAAGGCAAGCTGCCCTCCCTGAAAAAAATGGCATTAAAGCAATAACGCACATTTTTTGAGGAACCCCCAATTTTCAAATAGTTGGCAATTGGCCGCCCATTTTGGTATATTTTCAATCATAACTCGAGTTGTGAATGTGCTAGGACGCTCGTTTTGGGTGCCGAACTAGCTCTGTTAAACACCCTGGAAAGGATTTAAATGAACATTAAGACCGGTCAGCCATTTTGTTTTTAAAATGGTGACCAATTACCAGTTTATTGTACATTTTCGCAGACAAACTTTTAGGGTGAGTTTCAGACAAATTTAAGAGTTCAGTGCACAGTCTCCAATTTCAACTAGTCAGGTGTATATAAAGATGTTGGATTTGTTGATGAGTAAATAGTAATTCCTTACATTCCCATCTTGTATACTTTGTATTCAAAATGGCTGCAATTTTGACACTGTAAAAGTCATTTTTGTTTGGAACTCGGTTTCAACAAGGTGTCATAGGGCATTTAGACCTGAATATGCTATGGTGCATTTGGCTCCCGCGAGTCAGCGATATCAACACGGTCAGGCAGATATTTTACTAGTACATCTAAGTGCCGTGTGTGGAAGTTTTTTAAGTCTTGCCGGACTAATGTACACCTACAACGGTAAAGAATAGGGCACTTGATTCAGCTGACTCTGCAAACATTTTCATTGTCGGTCTATGGAGCCCGCCCCCCCCCCCCCCCCCCCCCCCCCCCCCCCCCCCCCCCCCCCCCACCAGGATTCTATCTTCTTTTACATCGATGTATAAAGTCCGGGCTCCACAGACAACAACGGAATAAAACGTGAAATAATGTGGCCTATGAAGAGTCAACTGAGCCTATATTCCAATCGTTGCACCGGTGGAGTAGGAGTCCAGCGGATATATCTCTGCCACACATTAAACGCCAGGTACTTTCAATCAAGGTCTCACGACTTTAATGCTTTGGGCAATGAATCGCAGTGATGCACTGACCCGAGAAAGGTAAATGCACTGTAGTATCCTTGTTCATTAATCATACATTGTAGTGGAACAGGCCCAAGTGGGGAGATGGATTCTACTTAACAACATTACTAACATCCGATTAAACTTTGTAAAGAAAAATAACAAAACACTGTATATGACATAGAACAACCCATGATCTACCACATTCAAGACTGTAGCGCAGTATTTTATGAGTACATTTAAAGCTCCCTGTAGGGTAGTCCATGAGTGTTGTCTTTTAACTGTATCTGGGAGAGTAGTCTATGGTATGAGTACAAGGCATGTTAATTTATCAGAACAAGACACTTAAACCATTGCATGATACGTCATAGCAGATTAGATGAGGTTAGATTTGGACCAAAAAAATACAGCGAAATATAATAATACTAATACCACCACCACCACCCAAAGGGATTTATATTGCGCTTTTGTTACTTTGTGTGGATTCTATGTTTTATCACAGTGTTAATTTTTCTATCACTGTCGTCATCATCAGCTTTTATGATGTACTGTTTAAAACTGACCATAAAAAAACATCGAGAAAATCCACACATCAAGAAATTTAATTAGGTCATGTAGGTCTCACCAGCCATCCAAGGAAGCACACCAAAGCTCATCTCCATACGTTAATGCTCCAGTTGATTTTGATGCCAAAATCTGTATTTGAGAATTTTTCACCATACACAGAAGTCCCTTTCTACTAGCCATTTTGCGCTACCCAAACCGCTGTATAAATACATTTTGTAGCAGGAGTATATGAAGACCATGTGCCCCTATTTACAATGCTATGGATTTTCTTCCCCTTTCATGCACTATCAGGACAGATGTCAAGGGAGATTGCTGGCAAAGGAAAGCTGACGTTTTGGAAGCACTGACAAGAATTTGGCTCAGGATGTATGCCAAGTATATGCCCTTTCCCAGATTCGGAAAAAATGGCCAGAAGAAACATCATTGAAGCAAATCTATTAGCCATGCCATCAAAAGCATTTGTGTGCAGGTGTTTATCTCGTACGAAAATTTAACAAATGTAGCAGTGACAATGTATATGTTGGAAGCTGGGATTTTGTTTTGGTTGTGCCAAGTAAGAACAAGGCAAGAAACAACAGGACAATCGCATGCGTCTGACTTCCGTACCAGGCAGCCTTTTATTAGCTACCATGAGATACCACTGCGGCGACGATTAGGTACATTGACATATCAAAAATCCAGGGTTGCGGCGACCCAATTACTAAGGTGGATTTAGTGGGATGACAAATTCAAGCCAGTTGAGCTTGCCTCCTGTTCCAGACTGCAATAATTCATTTGGTGGTGAAATGATTGTGCCAGTCTTGATGTGCCAGCATGATTGTAATGTATAATGGACAGAACTTAAATAACTTACTGGAGTTCCACCGAGTCTGTGAATCAAGAAATGTGGGACTACCCTAACCAATGTCGGGCCCATCCTGGCAGATGAGGACGAAAACCGGATTTAGAATCTTAAAAGGGATAGCAGATGTACGATATGATGAAAGAATAGACAAAAATGGGGAAATACATTTGGGTAAAAAAACTTAATAAATCAGGGATAAGTGTGTATAAGTCCATATAAACTGCTTTAATATGAAATAAACCACCAAAAAAATAGTGAAAAAAAATGAAGTATTTAAAGGAAAGTGGTCATATCGTCTCCCACTAAATAGACATACCAGCGAGACGTCTCCAAAATCTACAAAACAGCTGATTGTGGTTTGCACCTAGAAACAGAATAAACAAAGATCAATAAATTGTTGTTTTGAGGTCAAAACGTATTGATCATTGATACACAATACACGCTTTAAAAATCTGGGATATAATTCACCGGAGAAAGGCTTTTTTGATCTTCAAGTCAGATTTTTGATTTTACGCATTTATAGAAATTAAAGAATTCAGATAAAAAAGTACTGCATTGTCTTAATACACGGATTTCAAGAGACCAACCATTGCCAAGTTATCGTTCGCATATCCACGCCAGCTAACAAAAATACCAATAAATATAAATTTTGATGATTTTGACGATTTTCGTTGAGCAAAATCGCGCTAATCCTGTAACATTGTCATGATTGTGATAAAAACAAGAATAAAAACAAAGTGGATTGATGGTGAGCTTGCCATGATGAATCCATATTTGTGGGGGTAATTCAATTGTGAAACAACTCCAAAGTGCACGTTTAAAGAAGTTTAAAATATGCTCCACTTTTGCTGTTTTGTGGGCACATTCTGGCCTATCTGGTCTGTTTATAGGACGCCTGGCAAAGAAGAGTATAATAGTGAGCTTGTATTGATAAATCATATTTGTGGGAATTATACCAATAAACAACTACACAATGCAGTTTTAAGGATCTCCATACCAAATGGAGTACTCCACATCCAGCTCTAATACAACACTCAAGGAATACCCTACAGGGAAAGCTTTAAATGTACGAATCCAAAAAAGACTGCTTACAATTCTACCACCGTGGTGTGGATTATGGGTTGTTCTTGTATATTGTGACAATGTTTTGTTATCTTGTTAGTTGCCGTCGCTTCACCAATTGGGGTGGGCGGTGGCACCAGGGCACCCAGGAAAACTTTCATCCGGTGCGTTAAAACGCCAAAACCTTTCTTAAAAAAAAAAAAAAAAAAAAAAACTTTCTATTTTTTTTCATAATTTTAGCATTTTTTTGTGGTAAAGGTAGCACCTTCACCGGGGTTAGGGTATGCCGTCAAAATCAAATGTGTGTGTGTGTTGGGGGGGGGGGGGGTTGCGGGGGGGGGTGCCAGCCAAGGATAATTATGTTACACTTTTTATGGTTCAATTTCTATTAGCATGGGCGGTGGGGTGGCAAAATCTTGATGAACATTAGGGGTACAAAGTCATAAAGGCTGCCATTTTGAACTACAATTAATACAAGATGGATGAAAGGAATCATTTTTTACTCTTACAAAGGAAACACCTTATATACAATTTAAATGTTAAATGGAGACAGTGTCACCATAATTAAATTTATAGGAAATTCACCACTAAAATTACTGTTGAAAATTTACAAATACATTGTTCTTGGAAAGCCATTGTGAAAACAAAATGGCTGCCAGTCTAATCTTCCTCTTCTAATCTAGCTTATCCTTTCCAGGAGAATGTAGGTGTTTAACATTGAAGTTAAAGTTTTGGCACCATAAAAAACTAGCTTTCATCGCACATTCACAACTCGAGTTGACGAGTTATATAATTTGAAAAAATTACCCAAATGGCAGACATTTTGAAAAACCACAGGATTTCACAGTCCCCTTGACTAAGACGGACGGGTCGGTACCAAATAGTGAGAAATGACGGGTTTAAAAAATGTTAAATGGAGACTGTGGCACCATAATTAAATTTGTATGAAACTCACCACTACAAATTACTGATGAATTGTACAATAAACATGGTAATGGGCGGCCATTTTGAAAAACAAAATGGTTGGGCGTCTTAATGTTCCTCCTCTAATCTAGCTTTTGCGTTCCAGAGAGGTGTAGGTGTTTAACATGAGGTTTTGGCACCAAAACTAGGTTAACTAGCACATCAACAACTCGAGTTGGATTTGAAAAATATAGCAAAATGGCAGCCATTTTGAAAACCAAGATGGCCGCATCTGCCACCCCTGGGAATTCTCCATCACAACTTTTCTTGTTCTCTGGGACTCTGGGACCTACTTAAGACATATAAATAGGTGTGATGCTTAATGCTTTAATCATTGAAATTCCACGGGATTCCACAGTCCCTTGACTAAGTGTCAACTGTGATTCCTGGGGTTTGTAGGACTTTGGGTCTGGTGGGAAAGAGAAATGACACCACCAAACTCACACACCTACAGGTTAGTCCTGAATTTTGGGGGGGCAAATGCAGCAAGGGAGTAATGTCATCATATTTTCATTAGGCTAATGAAAGTTGAATTCCCAGTTTTCCCGTTTCCCGACTCCGTCAGAAGAAATGCGAGCAATAATTTTAAGACAAAACGATTGTTTTAACGTTATCTTCTCACGAATGATGCATTTTAAGAACTTTTTTACATGTCAGGGTGGGGTAGAAAATCGGAAACGTCAATTTTCTAAGATCACTAACCAATTTACATTTGGTTTCCCTGGCTCCTTACCTACTCCTTGTGTGTTTTCTATTAACCACCGATTGATCGATTAACTAAGGTAGAATCTTTGCAAAACTGCGTGAACTATGATTTAAATGGATATATACACCACCGCGCATTGACTCGAGACTAGGTTTAGTCCCTCCGACAGGCTGCATATCACCCACGTTTACTTGACGACGTTACACTTACCGCCTGTAGTAAAGGCTATACTAGGTTGAATTGGGGATTTCTACCGTGCACTGGGTAACCCGCTATATTTAGCACGTTTCAAAATACATGATATACCGGTAGGAAAATTACTGCAATTTTTCGAAGTTTTTCATAAATATATATGGAAAAATAAATTTACATTTAGATAATACATATATTTGGCGAAATTTCTTGTGTCTTATTGTCCCCCGAACGGTTCGGAACGGGGACTATGAAATGAGCATCGTTCTTCCGTCCGTTCGTCTGTCCTGTGACAAAAATGTTTTAACCATAGGTTGTATACCATTTATCTGGAGTTCCGTAAGGCCGACAATGATGTACTTGGTGAAAAAAGCGGGTTGATGGTTTCTCGACCTGATTAGATTGTGGTCGTAAAATCATTTAATTAAGTATCTATGTGCATAATTTAGGAGAATTTTCCGGCAAGGCCTGTTTACACGTTTTTCTGGAGTTCCGTCGCGTATGTGATGTAACTTGGGAAAAGAAGCGGACTGAAGAGTTCTTGCCCTGATTAGATTTGGGCGTCTTTCTGGCCATATTGATTATGCAAATGAGCTAATTTAATATGCCAAAATCAGCGTAATTGCTATATTTTTGAAGCTGTACATTGGATACTCCAAATTCCTGCGCTGCATAATAGCTTTCATGGGGCAAAATCTTTTTTGCAATTGAAAGTGAGTGATCTATGCGGCTTAGGTGCAATGAGCTATTAAATATGCGTATGCTGTATCGCGGAACGGTACTCGATAGGCAAAATTCCTTCGCTACATGAGAACCCCCCCCCCCTACTATGCGATGGGGAGGGGGTGAGGTGTTGGGGAAGGGGGGTGGTGTTGGGGAGGGTTGGGTGTTGGGGAGGGGGTGGGTGTTGGAGGGGGTTGGGTGTTGGGGAGGGGGTTGTTGTTGAGAGGGAGTGGGGGTGGTTGGGGAGGGTGGGGTGTTGCGGGGTGTTGGTGTGTGCGGGGTGTTGGGGTGGGTGTTGGGTATTGCGGGTGTTGGGGTTGGTAATTGCGGGGTGTTGGTGAGGGGTTTTGGTATTCGGGGTGTTGGGGAGGGGGGTGGGGTGTTTTGCCTGGTGTTGGGGAGGGATTGGAGTGTTGCGGGGTGTTGGGGAGGGGAATGGCGGGTTTCGGGTGTTGGGGAAAGGGAGGCTTGTTATAGGGTATTGGGGTGTGTTGGGGGTTAAGGATGGGGTGGTTTTTGCCGGGGTGTTCGGGGGTGTTGGGGAGTGTAGGTTGGGATGTTGTGGGAGTTGTGGGTGTTGGGGAGGGCGTGGGGTTTTACGGTGTTGGATGGGTGGAGTGTTGCGGGGTATTGGGGAGGGTGTAGTGTTTTGTAGTTGTCAATTTATCAACATGTTAGTGATCGCAACATTCGGGCTGGAGACATATTTACGCATCGCGTAAATACTAGTTCGCCTTGTTTGGTGTTTTTAGCACGTGTACCCTGCTTTGAATAACTCAAGCACCACCATGTGTACGCTCTATACCTGTCATGTTTCTTCATTTGCCATGTGTTTTTTTTTTTTCGTCCTGGTTTTTTAAAACTTACGTTTGTTTATTTACGGAGTCCTGTTGGTGCCAGGGAAAGAACGCATGTACCTTTCTATGGAAGTATACCTCCAGAGACAACAATGATGGCTTACTGCTGTTCCTTTTGTTTGCATGTACATGTATTGTTATCTGGCCAAAAATTGTGTTCAAGAAACTGTGTGTCTGCAAACAACATTTTCTACGAAGTGCTTTATGAAAGCACTTCTATGTGTACCAAAGTTTATTTAAATGAAGCCGGTCATAAGTATGTGTTTCGTGCCTCAAAACAAAGCATAATGCGTTAACCTTGCATCATAATGAAATCTGAAAATAATGATATAAACATTCCCCACTCATTCATGAAAAAAAAATGAAATGGGAAACTGGGAATCAACTTTCATTAGTCCCTTACCGTATGCCAATATAGATGTCCCGGGATGGCTCCTTTTGGGGTTTTTTGGGTCCCCTTGCTCGTCTAAGCAGTGGCCATCTGCTGGAGGAAAACAGTGGGTCAAAGTGAAACTTTTGGGGGTGCAAAATTGAAATTTGCGGAAACATCCAAAATTTGGAGATTTTTAAACCAATTTGGCCATTTTTTTTTGTATTTTGTTCATATATCAGCAATGTATAAAGGTGCAACGAGTGATTTCAAGTCATCCATATTTTTCTGTGATATGTATAATTTCATATGGACTAAACGCCCCCCCCAAAACACTCATAGATTCCCTACTTGTAGTTGTTCAGACATACTTTCTTATTTTTTGTAGCCAGAAACAGTTCTCAGCTCTCCGTACAGATTGGCATATTTTTGGTATAAGCTTTACACCAGTGCCCAAAATCAGAATTTTCACATATCTTTGGGACACCTGTTTATTTGAAATCTTTGGTGCGCCGTTAACTTAGTAGTCATCTCACCGTCAGGTTCTGAGGTTATGTTAGTCAATGCACCCTATTTGAGCTCACAATCACTCTGATGTACCGATATCACTAACTGTGTAAATCCCATTGGAATGGATGAAAAACAGTATCCTTAATAATCGTTTATATCTCTGGTTTGCGTTGGCAGATTGTCACGCAGGACTTGTTAATTTATCAAAAGAGTATATATCCCATCCTGAAAATGAAACCCCACTTCAGCAGTTGTGAGATTGGAGTTATCTGCTTGCACCAACTTTTTGGGCCCCTGTTAAGAAATTAACCTTGTGCTATATGACCACTTATATAATTTTCTTGCAAATTAGGTACATTGTTTCCTATTTCTATCACTAAACCAGTCCACAAGCTTAACTGAATTTGATATCCTAATGGGACTAGAAAATCTTGTGATTTGATTATTCCAGCAGTATGTCCCCGCAATAGAAGCTAGTCCCACTTTTTTGGAACGAGCATGGAACCCAATCAAAATCTAGACCCCGCTCGATGTATGAAAGTGCATGCCATAGATTTAACAAAGGCGAGAGTGAAGTCTAATTCTAAGATACAGGGTGAGTCAATAAAGAATGCATTCCATTGATATGAGATTATTTTCATCAAAACTGCAAGAAACATCTTTTATATTGAATATAATCGGTGTTAAACTATTTTTGACTACATTTGTTTTTATAAACTTATAAATAATTGGGAAATTTGCACTTAAAATGTATGGTATTCACAGCTGTTGGAACCCATGGCAAATTATTCCTTTATTTTAGAGCAATTTTATGGGCATGTGGCAGTGAGCAACACACTTTTGGGCAACTGATTTAAGTAGGGACGTTCAATGAGCTATTACCTCTGGAAAATCCATTGCGGGAATCTTGCTATATAGGCTTACAAAGGTCATGATATGTATGTTATGCCCTCTATATGCCATTCCCCATAGAAAGCTGTGTAAAACAAGATGTTTTATGAAAAATCATCTTTGCCGGCTTTGATTTCTTAAAATTTACACAGGATGAAAGTAGTGGAAACATAATCCAATCATTTTTTCAAAAGTGTGTTACCGTTGACTTTTTTTGTTTTTATTCTGGTTTTGCCATAGGTAAATGAGACTTTCGTCTGTTATTGTAACTATTTCACTTAGCTTGTTTTCTAAGAATCCACTTGTACCTCTGAGTACTACATGTAATTTGTTTCCTTTCCTTGTTTGCCACTCCCTGCTTCGTTTTACGATACAGTGGCTTTTTTTTTTTGTTTTTTTTTTTTTTTTTTTTTCTTATGATATTCTGTGTAGTTTCAAAAGCAACTTACAATACAATAGGTATCATGATATGGAAGTTATCATTGAAAAAACTATACTTCCCCCTTGTGATTCAATATTTTTGGACCTCTTGAGGTCGCATAAAACCAGGGGTGGTCCCAACCTTTTTCAGGGCCGCATTGGGTTGAACCACAACTATTGCGGCCGCACCAATAATCGGGGCTCTCAAGTTTGGTTTATGACGTGCCTACAAAATTCTGTAATTATGACGCCATATCTCATACCAATATTTGCCAAAAAAGGGACCAAGACATAGAAGAGGTGCAGATTTTTGGTGACTTTAGACACAATGTAACCCCTCCGAGACACTGTGTCACGGAGAGGCGGGTCGGTGTCTACACTAGTAACTAAACAACTGGAGAAAGGAACACACGTAGATAACAAGTTGTTATGTAATTGCAAAACCTATTCTTATTAAACTTCATTTGATCATCATCAAGTCCAGTGAAAAGTGATACAAAAAGGTATGACACAATTCCTCACACCATATCAAAGTTCATTGCTACAGACCCATGCCCCGGCGTCCCGTGCATGACCAAACGCCTGATGCGTTGACTTGAAGGTGATCACAACGATCTTCACTCAGGGTTACCATACAACGACGATGTTGAATCCCGTGACCGCAACATGCGCAAGTTCATAGTTAATTACACTAGTCAGTTCTCATTAGCCAGATTTCAGCTGGCCATGGTCCACTGCAAGGGTGTCCAGTAGTGCAAATGAACATTTCCGGTGATCTGAGCGACACTCCTCAATGACAAGGCTGATGGTGGTAGCCGATGGAGGTGCTGGTGCTCGGTGACGGTCCTTGAAGGTGACCGGCATCTATATTGCTGGTGAGCACTAAG
>JAMKCH010024479.1:0-21383 GCA_023653785.1 Ophioderma brevispina
ACTTCATGGATGATATCATTATATGCATGAACTATTACCCACATACCAAGTTTTTTCTTCCTTAAAATTTGGACATTGGGATCTGGTAGAAGTCCACACTTTTGTAGTAATGACCAATCTATCAACTATGCTAATTGTTCTTACAATGCACAATACTGAAGGCACCGCTCGTGGGGTATTACTTGCAATCCCCCTACCAACACACCAATAGTTTGTCAATTTCGCGGACATTGAGATCTGGTAGAAGTTCCCTTTTGCATTTATTTGAAAAGTAGCGCAAGTAGTGGTATGTAGTTACCAGAATCCCGATGGTGCAAGTGTCATCTACTAGGATCAAGGGTTTGGCTGTTACAGACGCCGCCGACGACAAATTTTTTGCTATGGCAAACTCACCTTTCTGCTAAAGCACCAGGGGGATTAAAATGCAACATGCGTGGTAAGTTGGCAATGCAACGCAAGAGAACTTGCAATATTTTATACATATACCAGCTAGTGTACCCGAGAAGTCTTCCCTTAATTTGTGCATAACGTTGGGCACCCCATTGAGATTACAAAATCTTCGTTTGTGAATAGCGGACTAAGAGCTAGCTTAAGTGTCATATTTGCATTGATTACACCTTCAAATTGGGGTGTTGAATGGTATATTGATTTGATATCCCTTTTTTGTCACTGGGAAAACCGTCTTCAGTTTACAGGTGGCCATTGGCGTTTGAATTGGGGCAGTTTCGTGTGACATGTTTTCGCGCCATGAAAATTGTGTCTCTTTTTTCATATTGAATATCCTGTAACTTTTTTATTCTACACCCATTACACATAAAAGTATACATTTTCTGATAGAAATTACTGAGGATTCCAAAAAATAAATGCACTTAAATGACATAGGGTGTACGCTAAAGATTTATGGAACCAAATATACCAAAAACTTATGGAAACAAAATGCCAAACTTGAAACAAGGAAAGTATATCTTGGTGTACCCCACTCGTTGAAAGTGGCCATTTTTGAATTCCCTTCATTCAAGCTTTCATCATATATAACATTATGGTCTAAGGTAAATTAAAATAATTTTGCGCAAGCCTCCTTCGACATAATTTTCACAACTGACTGAATATTTCCAAGATATATTTGAGAATTGCCATTTGCCAAATGACTTATCAAAACACTAAAAGTTATACAGAAATGAAGTAATATGAATCTTAAATATAGATTTAAACATCACCTAGTACCAAACTAGATATGTAACCGACCCCATCTAACCCATCTGATGGCACATGGTATCGTGATCAGTTGTGATCAAATATTGTGTCATGTTAACGTGTACATTATAAAACAAAAAAAAAAGGGAACAATAACTTTGTGACAACCATTACTATCAAGTTATTAACCATTTCACTCACATAAAAGTTACTCTCCAAATGTAAAAGAGTGAAAATCACTCTTTCAAGAGTGACTCTAGGGACCCGTCTTTGTTGGCGTTAAATTTCTCTTTTGAGAGTGATGCTGTCAAGTCTTCACTCTTATGAGAGTCACAATTCGATGACGAGTAACCATAGACAAAATCCACTCCTTTACTGAGTAAAAATTTAACTCCAACAAGGACTAGTCCCTAGAGAACTCGTTGAAAGTGATTTTCCCTCTTTTACATTTGACGTATTGATGTGTGTCTTCAGTAGTGCAAAGTCCTGGGTAAGTTCACAAGTCAATTGTCCAATTATGTCTTCCATGATCCTCTTTATCAAGTATATAAAAGTCATCCTTCCTGCCTGCCAGGTCCTTTGGATCCCATAGTACAACCACTTGCTTGTGGTACAAATGCCGCTCTGTGTTTTTTTTTTGTAAGCATGCCTCAACTCTGGATCTCTTTGGTAATTCAATAATTGTCTTACACTTTCGGACAGCTAGATATGTATGTCCGTAAGCAGATACTGTGTCTTCCGTAGTGTGTATTTACACCATCTGATTTCACATGAAGTAAAAAAAAGTAGGGAAATAAAGTGCATCTGAAGATGGTTGTATAGCTATAACTGAATCCTTGAAAATAACACTAACTAAAATCTACATTTTGAAGACTCTACAGGGACGGAACTTGGTGATTCAGGCTTCATTGGTATCTGAACGTCATCAATCACTATTTTACATTTATGAAAATCTCATCTAAATAATGCTACTGATTAATATTAGGCCTATTTGTGTAATCAATTGTTTAATTACAATTCAGTGATCATCACCATCATGGCCTACACTTGCTTTGTACTTTCTCTCTTCAAATTTGCCCCTAATTCTCACTCCATGATTGTCTTGAGCAATCATGCTAACTTGCTAAATGCAATAATCAATTTTTCAGTATTTTTTATTTGTATATATTCTATTTTACTAAGAATATTGAATCAATGACTTAACTTTCTAAAAACTTTGCTGGCATATCGTCGCCTGGCGGGAACAACCTCATATGTGCATTTGAACCTTTAAAAGCAAACCTCACATGTAGTAAAAACGGTTACATGACAGAACCTCATATTTAACATTTGAGAGAAAAACCAAAAACTGAATAATTTTCTGTAATGCCATCCACTAGAAAGGTTTTCCTTTTCTAAATATATTTAGATAATTATTTACTCCAGATTTCTGAAATAAAGTGTCCCTATGATTACTATCATATTTGGCATAAATTCAAGCTAGAACCAGATGTGACCAATGGCACGATATTAGGTTTAGCACTGGGGCCCACATTTTTACAGATGAGGTTTTGCATTTGACCTCTTGAGTTACATATGAGGTTTTTTCCCCCGCCCAGCGACGATATATGTTTCATCAGACTCTTGAAAGTAACCTTTTAACAACCTCTTATGTACACAAAGGCAACATTTTATAAATACCTGCCACATGTTTGATCAAGGATCTCTCGATCACTTGAGCACAGTTAAGTGATAAACCAAGTATATAGACACATATCGCTAAGAGAACACACTGTTTTTGCTCGCGCGATCATGCGGCCGAGGTATTAATGCTCTTGGGTTGTGATGAGTAAAAACCATATTAACCTTAATTACATCATTCATCATTTTAATAGTTTATAAAGATAATCTAAACTAGTATTATCAATCTGAATTATTACTAAAAATTCACATAGCATTATCTATGGTGGTTTGTAGCCCTCAGTGTGCTACCAGGAGAATTTGCTCATCCTGATCATCCTCATCCTGATCATCCTCCACCCTGCACATGTCGCTATTTAACCACTAATTTAGAAGGAACCAACATTATTTTTTATATCTTTTTGGTATGACTGTATTGCTGTCATCATAAGCTTTAATTTGACAGCCAAAACAACATATAGCTTGTGTATCGCTTGATAAATTAAACCTTAATTACTCAATTAATCATTTTAATAGTTACTATAATCTAAACTAGTTATCAATCGGAATTAATTACTAAAAATTCACCAATAGCCATGATCTATGGTGGTTGTAGCCCATCCGTGTGCTACAGGAGAATTTGCTCATGCCTGACATCCTCAGCGCTGATCCTCCTCCACCCTGCACATGTTGCTATTTTAACCCTAATTTAGAAGGAACCAACATTATTTTTTTAATATCTTTTTGGTAGACTGTATTGCTGTCATCATAAGCTTTAATTGCACCAAAACAACATATAGCTTGTGTTCAGCTTGCGAAAATTTAAGATATGTACCCAAAAATGTCGCGCAGATGTCACAGAACTTACTCCATCTATTTAACGGGCCCAATTCAAAACGCTGGCCAGTAATAACAGAATTTACTCACCATTTTTATATTAGCAGTGTTTTTCTATGCAATCGAATGAATATTCTTTCTCAACATTAACATTTGGCAATTTTTTTTAATCCGCCTAATTTAAATTGCCAAAGTTCTCAACAATAAGTGTAATATTATAAATATCTAACTTTCCCCCTTTAAAACATTTTGATTAAAAAAACTAAGGGGCAGGTATTGGATCATGGTCTCTGATTGTACAATTGTAGTGGTCATATGCGCCACAAGTGGGTGGCAGGTCAGAAGTTTGTTTTGTTTGTTGTTGACAAAAATACTTATTTACCTCTCATACAACATAGACTGTTTTCTAATCCAATTTCTAAGCCAATCCTAATGCTAACAAAACATTTAAGTACTTTTACTCACTAATGGCTTAATGCATTTTCGTGATCCCACAGCCTCCCCCCCCCGCGACTTACATAAAAAAAGTTTGTGATTTTTATCTGAAGAACCAGGGTCTAAGTATAGTATGTGGGCCTATTTTACGTGAAATTACCCTCGTCTTACCAATGGGGGGGGGGGTGCTACCACCTACCACCAAAAAAAAAAAAAAAAAAAAAAAAGAGAAAAAAAAACCCCTAGTGAACTTCGCTCCGGTGCCTAAAATGCTAAAACTTTCGTACAAAAGCTTCTAGGTAATCGTTCTTTCATAACACTTATCGGTCCATTTCAGCGAAAAAAATGTGAAGGTAGCACCTTCACCCACCGGGGTTAGAGGTAAAATGCAGTCAAGTCGAGGGTGGGGGGGGGTGGTTTTGCCACCCAAGATATTTTGGTGCATTTTTGAAAATATTATCACAGTATGGCTCTAAAACGTCTATGTTTATGTAAAACTATCCAAATGGCATCATTTTGAGCTAAAAACCGCATGAAAATCCGATATTCCTGTCGATTTTCAGCGCAGAATTGGATTTTCGCGCCTATTTTTCGGTCCGAAAAATGCCAATTTGCCAACTCGCTTACCTGATTCCTCATTTTGTGACGCATACTAGTTTATGTTGTACTTATTTGGTATCATGAAAAGAGGATGACCATACCTATCCATTGATATCAAATCATAAGCATCGGGTGCTATAACAATTCTCGATGGGGTGGTACCCACCCCCCTTGGTAAAACCGTGTTTCCCAAAAGAGGGCTTGGTAAGACAGGTTAAAATTCAATCGTATCTGTAACGTAATTCGCGATTTGTGTTTTCTGTCCGTATTAAAACGGACCAGAAATTATGCACAGAGGCCTATGGGACCGTGGGAAACAAGCAATTGCCACAATACCAAACCACAGATCGGAATCACCTCACAATTTGCGATTAAGCTTTTCTCAAGATATCTAAGTGAACAATGAAAAAACAGAATATTCTGCAATCCACGCATGAACCATTAATTTCCTGTAGAATCACATCCTGTATAGTCATTTATACTCGGCTCCATGTATACAGTGATTTCGGCAAACTCCTAATTTCAGTAGATTTTTCAATACTCTATCGTTTTTGCAAGATATAACAAAACAGTCAATAGGCCGGTTGATCAATTGTGCATGTGGAGATTCCAAGTACGTGTCTAAAGGCTCTAGTCCAGGATACAATTTCATAATAACTAATATCAACAACCTTGTTTTTATTAGATATCCCTCGTCCGACCCAAGGGAGGGGGGGGGGTAACCATCCCCTAACCGGATGATCCACTGGTCGCACAAAAACGTAACGAAAATATCTAAGGCTCCTTACGGCAATTGCAAGTTCATGCTTTGTGGTCATTTTAAGGCCGAAAAAAGTACCACTGGAGGGGGGGTTGATGGTGGCCGATCAAAGTCCGAAGGTACGTGGGGGGGGGTGGTGCCACCTTCCTATATTTTATACTTTGTAAAATGGTACTTTATTTACGTATATGTACTGTACGTAAATACTGATACTATTGCATTTTTTTCCTTAATTTTTCTTATTTTTTCGAGTCATAACATGTGTATGCTTACTTTGGCACATTGCCATCATTGCCCAAATAAACCAATTTTGCTGCATGAAATGGCAAAATGGTCGAAAAACCCTTGATTTTGGCGATTTTGCGGTACAAATTTGCTTTAAGAATGCTCTCCCGTTTTCTGACGTCACTATGACTCATTTGTTAAAACTTGATATTTTTGTATTTGGTTTGAATAAGGACATATGTAGCTACACACTGAATACCAAACAAGATGTTGTTTGTCCTCTTAAAAGGTTGCATTTCGTGATTCTAGCATCTTCTCTTTTTTTATTCATTGTCAATTAGATTATCCTTGGGAAAAGCTTATTCACAAAAGTTTTGAGTGTTTTTTGAATCCCTAATCTTGCGTTTTGTGTTTTGATCAATTGCTTGTTCCCACGGTCCATAGGCACTGGTGTGTAATTTCCGTCCGTTTTACGGACAGAAAATCAAAATTGCGAAAGTTTTCTACACATCGACCGAATTTGCAAGGAAAGATTAGGTACAACGTGGCTTTACTAAGGCTAACGGTTCAGATGATATAAAAAATCTCCTTGTTTTAGGTAAGGTCGGGGGACAAGGCTGTGGGATCACGAATGCCCCTTTAAAAGGGACATAATGGCAATGAAAAATTGATATAATGAGACGGACCCTTACTGAATCACTACTTTCCACGAATTTGAAAACCATTTGGATGTTTACATTCTGCAAAAATAGTAAAAACATGAATAGTTCCGGGGGGGGGGGTGGCAGTTTTGTGGCAATTCTGGAACACTAATGCTGACATTAATGCCAGCATTTAATTTACCAAACTTGAAAAAGCAGGTTGTCCTCAGCTCACAGACATTGCTATTGTCGTATGTGCGAATCCTGGCTATCCCTCTTTTCACTTGCCAGATCACTATCTTACTACAAGAGCCCTAAGTACCATAGTCCGTGTCCACACGGTCCGCTTAAGGTCACTTAATAACCGGTACTAACTCTGGTCGGTATAAACGTCGGACTTAAAGTTGCCGTTTGGACGCGCACTGATCGATCTAAATTCTGTCCGGTATTACTATCGGACTTAATTGGTGTGTGGACGCGCATCTAACGATATTAAAGCGCTTAGTCCGACATAACTTTGAAAAGCCCGAAAGCTTTATTACCGGTACTAGCTGAAGTGGTTCCATGGGGAACTGGCGTCGGAGTCTAGACTTTCACACAAGAAGGTTAGAATAATGTTAACAATATGAAAGAAACATGTGAAAACATCGTGACTTATCGAAATCTGTTTTAAATTCAATGCATATGAACCGAAACATACCGTGAAAAAAACGCTCACAATGACCATGTTAAAATGGTAATTATGGCAAAATCAATTCATTTTGGTGAAAAGTATACTTTCTCTGTGACAACCAATACAAAAGTATGTCCGTCCGTGTGAAAAAGTGTCCGTCCTGTCATGATTTTCAATTTCAATTTTGGTGAAATACATCATTGGATGATCATTGATTAAGTTTAAACTTTCATTCACACGTATTGCAGGTCACGATTGCCTCACAAACGTGTTTTTTTTCTAATCTTTCGGACCTGCTAAGGAATAAACCACTTTGTACATTTCTTTTTGTCATCACGTTATGGCAATTTTGCATCAATGAGATGCTAACAACCGTGTGACAGAACCATTTCTGTAGAAATATTTCTAATGTTTTTTTGGGTTCCCCTTATAAATAATGTTTACAAGCCTATAGATTAAACAAAACCTTAGAAATTTGAAAGTAACAAAAACTAGATCAAATTATTATAGTGAAATAAAAGTCGTCTGTGATTTGTTGTTTTAACACCTCCGTTACAAAATGGCCTGATCCAAAGGTCTCCCCCCCTTGTACTTTTTTAAAAAAAAAACCATGTTCCCAAGTACTTGAAATATTAGGGATAATCCTTAAACGAGATTTTCAACACAAAATCTGATAATTATCTTCACCTTGATGCTAACCCAAACCGGTCAGGCTTAACCTTGCTCGAAAGGAACGAGGTAAGAAGAAGCCTTTTTGGTTTAACATTCGAAACATGCTGAATGCCGAGGCTAGCTTTCCATCAGGGCGTAAACGCTAACTAGACCTCTAGTCAGGTGTGGGCAATGACATGTAGATTTCTCCCTTGCATTGGACGGGCAAAGATTATTTTTTCCCTCGAATCAGTGCGTATCCTGGAGTTTGGAAACAATAATGTAGGATTTGGGAACGTGTAATGTACTTCGCTTTCGCTTGCCGGCTGAATGTCTTCTTTGACGAGGTCGCAAAATGAACGGTGTCACCATTTGATCCTGTAAATCATAACATCAAAACAACCGGCTTCTCCCTGGCTCTCTTCTCTTTACTCTTTCCTCTCCATGTTTCCTTGCCCCCTTTTTTCCTCCCTCCTTCAAATTTCTCCCCATTTTTTTTCCAAGGGTGCCTGAGTCCCCTCCCACGTCGCCCAACCCCGACTAACGCACTGCTTTCCTGTGCTTTACTACTTCAGAAAGACAAAATGCGACGTTAGTTCCGATAGAACGCATCCACGTGTACTTTACTCATAACGGTCATAAAGTTCCGACCGGACTTAACCCTGCTCTTCCGTCGGCATTAAATCGTCGGCTTAAGCCAGTTAGTTCCGATAGAGTTAACCCGATGTGCGTTCCACGGTAACTTTTTATATCCAACACTAAAACCGAACAATTTTAGGCCCGGTATTAAGTGACTTATGTCCGATGTGGAGACGATTACAACAGGGTACCTACACGAATCCGACGGAGAAGCCTCGAAAGGACACCTCTACGGGTCGCCGCCATTACTGGGGTGCATCCCGGCCACCAAACCAACAGAAACCACCCACGCCGCATATTGGCTTAACGAAAACGATATAAGCCCATAATCATGTAATAAGAATTTCCCAACCTACCTTTTTTGCAATTGTTACAAATTTCACCTTTTTATTTCCTGGATTTTTGGAAGGATGATGTCAGGGGACTGGCCTAACGAATTCCAGGGCAGTGTCTTACTGTTTGTGGTTGTAACTTGAAGGTTATCTCGCCCACCTTGCGTGACTGAGAAGGAATCGCTTATGGTTAGAACACGTGTTAAAATTGGTAATAACGCCGCGTGAGAAAAATATTTTTTCGTAAAATTCAAATATCCATACAAACATAAGTGAACAATAAAATGTTGATATATTCCGTGTACTTGAAAACTTGAAATAGTTCCCAAAACCGATCGTATTTGCTGACAAACGTGGCATCTTCCGATGCGGGTTGTTTGTGTGTTTTAGAGGACACTTCCGTGCCCATTGTGATCGATTTCGGGATCTGAACAAAATAGTCTCGTTGTGCATGGAATGTGCTCCGCCTGGACTATCAGTACGCGTGAAAATGACCGGCGAGTTACAATGTGGTATTTAGACGAAATGCTACGACGATGATTGTTTCAACATTTGTGTCATTAGCGAGTGGACTTCGCACGCAGTTCGTTTCCATTTTGGTAACTTTTCATCGCTATTTGTGCAGCCAAGAAATTTAATATTTTTTTCTGAGCCGACCATGATGATATACAATGGATACAGTGAAATAGTGTTGTTTTGCCGTCAGAACTGATCAAATTATCGCTTCTTTGTGGTAACCCGTACAACGTAAACGCGGTTCGGTGTGTTGTATAACGAGAAATGCAAAAGATCCCCCCCAGTCATTTGCGGATGTGGAGGCGTGCCGCCCACGGCGTAGGGGCGATAATAGTCGCCGTCGATTCGTGTATCGGAGTACAATAGGAGTGGGGAATTTGTGGATTTTTTTTAAAAAAAATTCCATAGGGACTTAGTAATACCGGTTTGTTAGAAGTAACCATTGTCCGGCGTACTATGTCCGGGACAATGGTGAACAAATAGAGGCAATCGAATCAGTGACTCTTCACGCAACATTAGTTTCACGCTTTATTTTCCGTTATCGTCTATTGGAGCCCCGGACTAGGCTCCCTACGACTATATTGCTTTCACACGGTAAAAAAACACGTGTGTGGACACGACTCATGCCTGAATCCAGGTGCACATTTTGAATTGTTGTCGCAAAACATACTAGATACACTGTCAATTCGATACAGGATGTGTGTGAAACACCGCTTTCTGTTACAGAAATGCCTACAGAACTGCTACCCCCCTGGAACTCTTTCCTGTTTTTAATGTTTTTACAGATGTAAACATACAATTGTTTTAAAACTCGTGAAGGGATTTCAGTAAGGGTCCTTTTTCATTATGTCAATTTTTATGCCATTATGTCCTTAAATCAGGGGAGCAGTCGCTGTGGTAAACCAGCCACTTGTCGTGAACGTAGTAGAAAAGCCATTGGTTGGACGAAGGTTATAGGCGCCTACAATGTTTTTCAACGGTTCTAGAACGTTTTTTTTATGCTGATTCTGAATCGATGGATGCCGGAGTGAAAGCTAGAAACGCAAAAACGCAAAATGGCTAACAAAGCCATTGTAATTTTTCAGTCTGTCTCATTGAAACATTCACTTTGACATATTAACATGTTTCTGTAACCGTGAATTCAATATGCGCGCCAATACAATAAGTGTCTGATCGCGTTCAACTTTTGATTGAAGTTTACTCTAAGATGGCTATAATTAATAAATGTGTCTAACCTAGTTCTGCAATATATCCGTGTAAGTAAATCAGATCAGTTTACACGCCATTAGGTAATCAGAGTTATCGATACATGTAAGATGTCATCCAAGACTTTTATCAAATATGTCTGGAAATGGCACTTACAAAGCTTCGAAAAATCTGATCACTAATAGTCTAGAGATACGTGTCTCTTTGTTTTTAGGCGTCCATTGGCATCCATATTGGGATATTTGATGAATAACAACACACTGACCCTTAAAGATAGCTTTAGCCTATAGCGTGAATGACTTACTGACATTCACTGACTGACATTTACAGCCATATTGGATGCCTATCTAGGATGCCATCTTGCTTATATCAATCACTTTGGTTATGTTGTGATATCTAAACTGCTCTGAATGCGTTATAGTGATATACACACATAGTACAGCTCTTGGCTATATGTAGTAATTATTATTTTGCCATTTTGGAGCCATTTTGAATGGTTTATTGATTTGATTATCATATTATTGAAAGCCATCATAATGGTTTCAATTAAACATTAATTGCTAAAGCATTAGTATACTACCAAGTTACCATTCTATGGTCAAAAGTAGGTAAATATCAGATGCTTTGTTGTATTGGCGGCCATATTAAATTTCAGGTGGTTAATAAATCATATTTTAATTGGTCACAATGGATGTTTTGACTGGACAGGCAAAAAATTACAACTTCTGAGTAATTAACATATGAGTTTTTAGCGTTTTGGTGGCCATTTTGAATTTGTGCGTTTCTTCGAAAATGCTCGAGGTTTTTCGTCTGGTATGACTCGAATTCAGAATGAGCATAAATAACCGTTGAAAAGCATTATATCTAATAAAACAAGGTCACATGGTCTGTAGCCTGGACTATATTGCTAGATGGAGAAGTGTGTTGGAGACGGGATTTAGAGGTCCAACTATTTCTAGGGAAGGCTCCGTTGTTTTACTCTGGCCTTTCGACTTTCAACTCATTCGCTTTTTTCTCTGAAGATACTGGCGATGTCTCGATGAAAGTTCCCAATGTGTAGATGTTTCATGCTGTATAATTGCTTGGTGACCTATATAAAAAGGCAATCATTTCCTTACATACTTTAATATCTCATAATTTGTAAATTATTTGGTTGGCTTATTTTTTATTGATAAGTAAATAATCCTAGTATACAATACACGTTAAAGGTGGGTGAAACAATCATGGCCCGATTTTTCATGATGCTTTCTCCATCACAGACAGGATCGCATATCGCAAACACACACACACACACAAAAAAACCCCATCAGTTAACAAGTTCTGATTGAAATCGATCCAGTCGTATATAATAGAAGCAAAAATGTGTACTAAACTGGCCCATAGGACAGTGTGTGATAATTAATGTGGTCGACCAAATTTGGATAATGTTTTTGTTTATAACATCAACGAGAAACATTTTTGAGCCTCAATTTTCACTGGGGTAATAAGACAACTATTGTCGATCGGGTCACCCCATTTTAAGGGACACTGTTGGCAAAAATTTCGATGAATTTCTTTTGGTATTAGAATCATCCAAAACACCGTATTCCACCTTTGTTTTTGATGCACATAGCTTTTTTGGTAAAACACACGTCTATTTCTACTACACCATGCTTGCCTAATTTTGTTTTGGCTTATGTGATATTTAAGTCGACCTCTCCCTGTCTCTCTGTCTGTCTGTCTCTCCTCTCTCTCTCTCTCTCACTCTAAATGAAAGGGTGCTCTGAGATATTTCACACGAAACTTTGCCAACCTTGAGAACGGGAAATTTAACAGAATAAACTAGTAACACAGTGTCACAAAATGGACACACCGCCCAAAATTTTAACTAGAGCTCAACATGCTTCAAACATTATACATGTCACCGTGTTAAGACAATAACATGCGATTCTTTTATAGTTGACTGTGTAATTACCAGTCACGTCTGAATACATAGAAAAGCTTTTTAAGTAATAATTTATTGATACATTCGGATCATATTTTCCCCCAGATTCTAAAATTGCACTTCATATCAGGGATAATCACTGACTTTTAACATTCTAGAGATACACATGAACGCGTGTCTACATGTATTTTATTAATTGAGAATGCTTCAATTAGGACTTATTTTTACCCTTAATTGAGACGTAATAGTAAAACCGATTTAGAAGAAACGTCTCGGCTATCGTCTCTGTATATTATTTGTCACCCCTTACGAAATTCATCCTTTGTACGGTTCGCCAAAGCCTCAACCTGGCATTGCAATATATGAGCGCGTTTATATCACATGTTTCACATTTTGCAAGACCATCAATTTTGTGTAGAGAGATTCGAACTGTTGAGTTTAATATTAGTGCGAGTTCGAGTCTCTCCACGCGAATGGTGAAACCGTGCAAAGAACGAATATACCCATGCCCATTCTTTTTTACACAATGAGGCACATAATTGGGGTCCTTGGAACACGTTTGTTTAATCATTAAACTTTGTGATTCGCGTTATGGGGTTGGTACAGTTACTGCACCCACTTTGCCAGTTGAATTCAGCAGCCTTGACGGAATAAAGTGCACATGATACTGTACTTTATTCCTTCAAGGCTGCTGCAATTCAACTGGGAGCAGACAAAGTGGGGTCACAGATGTACCAACCCCGCGTTATAATGAATTAAAACATTAGTATCAAAAGTATAATAATTAACCCTTCATGCACTAAACAGTGCATTTGTTCGAAATTGACTTTGAGTTGTGCCTGCCTTTTACAAACCTACGTAAAATTTATTCATAGATATTGCAAGATTGCCAAAAAAATCGTAATATGGGATTGGACGACTGATTTCTACACACTGGATGGGCAATCTCCACGCGATTGAATAGCGAGCCGGTGAAGATACCGGAAGTTGCACAGCGTCCCTTTTGCTTTACCCAAAACATTCACTCGGTTGCACGGGTTTCTATGGGATACATGGATGCCTTTGTAGCGTACTTTCCTGGTCAATATCTAAAAAATACCAAGCCTTTTTAATTTCTGTGGAGTATGTTGCCCGTTTTGCTTGAAATTAACTGTGAGTAGAAGTAAACGAATGTATTCCAGGCTATTTTGCGACCGATTTAGTGATGATACTGGCACCCAATTCACCTAACAGGGTGACACTGGTGGGTACAAGTAAATAGCCTAATACGCTGTACATATTACACTCTATGCACTTGCACTGCCACTGTACTGGAACATAGTACTGTGCTCTAGAATGCGATAATAACTCCATGGGAATAGACCGTATTCAATATGACGTCAGCCAACAGACATGTTGGTGATGGACAAGATGCATACATTCCAGGACTACAATACATTAAGCTGTCAATCGATCGATGTTTAGCGATTGCACAGGGATCATTGACAGGTGAATGTATTGTAGTACTGGAATGTGTCTATCTTGTCCACCAACATGGCTGGCTATTGAATACGGTCTATACTAGCACGGAGCTCTAATACTTCTAGTTCACTATAAAATTCATGAGTATTTTTGCTGGAGAAATGGATAGCTTGTGATTTTTACATTTATCACATGTCAGTGTCCCTTGACTAGCTTAATCCCAAGGTCAAGGACCAAAGTTTCAGTTCCGTCCGATTTTTAATCCCGGTTTTTAATGTCCAAGTTGATTTATACAATGATTTTGTGCAGTATACTATCCCCATAGACTGCAGTGCATTATCTTTTCTTTAAAGTGAGATTTTATTCGGGTGGGGGGGGGGCCTTAGGGGTTAATTGGGTACCCATGCTCATTCCAGTGGTTCTGAAAGTGACCCCTAACGGGACCAATTTTCAGTGAAAATAAATCCCTAACGGGACCAGTTTTTGGTGAAATTATACTATTTTTCAGTGAAAAATATGCCCTTTTTGCCCTTTTTAATAAAGGACCAATTTATAGTAATATCATACCCCTAGCGGGACTTGTTCTCAATACATGAACAAATACGGTTAGAATTGCCCATTGGCCCAATATACAAGAAAAATGACACTTGTGCTAGGCTGCAAGAAAACAAAATACACACTCAGGGTTATTTTGCTGATATGTTTAGATTAAATTTTTCTATGTGTATCATTGAACAGTCACAATCACAACTGACGTTGGATACTCTTATAGGCGGGACGGAGCTTGATTACGTTAATTTGATACCCCTTAGAGGTACACTTTCCAGCTGGTCCTTCTTTTTTGTTGTTGAACGAGCATTGGTGCCCGACCACTAGAATCCAGACCCCCCCCCCCCCCAAAAAAAAAAACAATTATTTGCAAGATTCTTAAGCATAATTTTAAAAAGAGAATATGAGGTCATTTCCAGAAGAAAAGGATGCTTACCATTTTGAGATTACCCATCACCTAAAATATAAACATATCGAGAGAAAACTCTAGTCTACCTGAGCCATCCACAGGGGGGGTGCTAGCGGGGGGGGGGGGTTGTTACCACGCCTGTGTTTTCCTCGTAACATTTTAAATTGTGCGCCTGCTCATTGACAATTACCTTACTCTCTAAAAGAGCCGGGCTTGTTTGACCCATCTCACCTGCCCGGGGGGGGGGGGGGGGTGGCGGCTCTCAGCCCCCTAGTATCTCGGCAACGATTGACGACATATCATATGTGTGCTACCAATGTATAGCTATGACCTCCCGCGTCATGATACCCAAAAAGTACACAAACATACTTGGGCCAAAAAAAACAGTTTTTGTTTTGGATAACGGGACAGTGTGCAAAATAGGGTAGGGCGGGAGGATTATTTTTACATTCATTTTCCTGTGCTTTATATGACCATGGCAAGCTACTAAATCACACAATGACAACAACAAAACTCAGTGGAAACTCTGGAGAGAGCCTTATTGGCGCACCCGGGTTGCTTGCTTGCTTTTTTCCCTTTTTTTCCTGGGAACCCGGATTTTCCTGAATTTTTTTTGAAAAGTCTAGGGTCGGGCCGAATTTTAGGGTTCGGGCGGATTACTCCAAACAATAGAGTTTTTTGGGTTTGAATGACGTCACAGTGACGTCAAATATGATGTCATGCAAAAAATGCGAAACATCTAAAAAAATCGCAAATTCATGTTTTTTCGCCATTTTCAAGCCAAAAGTGCAGTTTTGGCATGTGGTCAAAGTATGCGCCACACATGCTTTACTTACTACAAATAAATAAATTAAACATGTTAACTGTATCCTTAGCACAAGAAAAAAATAAACAAAGGGATTTACTGGCTTAGTCGTGTAATTTCAAGGGGCAAAATAGCTTTTCTTCGACGCAGTGCGCCGATTACGTAACAACGCGCGTCATAAAAACCGTAGGTCTCGATTTTTGTTCAAAATGGTCTTAAATCGAGCACAAGGCTTTAAAGAAGAAAATCATGTGCAGTTTTAGCGTGAAAAAAATAAACCAAATAGGTGAGAACGACAAAAAATGTCGGGGGGGGGGCGGTTCCGCCCACGGGCCTTTAGGGTAAAATAATTTGGTACCAGAGAGTTTTTTGTAGTAGGCAATAATCTGAAGGGGTATATGCTGTGAATAGTCAAAGACTTCTGCCTGAATTATTGTCTTGCGCTAGTGATATAGGGCATTTAAGATTTTTTAAAACATATCAAATCACATTTTGTTCAAAAATCGCCCATACGATAAAATCACACAAATAATTGACCAACGTGGACATAGCGCAATTAATCGGCCTAATTCTGCCCATTTTCCGTAGTTTCCGTTTCCTTTGTACTGTGCAATTTCCGGTTTCCTCACGTTGAGCGGCGATAGATAGCTTATCCAGTGTGTAGAGATCAGGGATTGAACTGAAATGGGGATTGGATCGGTGAAATGTGAAGTACCAATGTTTTATGCTTACCTTTTATACTGTTTGTTTTGCCCCGTAATGACAAGCTTTAACCATCTAATTCATTTTCTGTGACGTGAAAACTTTAAAAAGTCTTTATTTATCACATATGTTAGTGCCTATTATGTTGACCTGTGTAATTCACATTGCAAATTCATTAAGGAAACGACCCCAATAGACCGTAAACAATATGACGTCAGCCACCATAACATGTTGGTGGACCAAGATGCCTACATTCCAGGACTACAATCATAGAGCCTGTCAATCGATCCATGTTTAGCGATTGCACAGTGATCCTTGACAGGTGAATGTATTGTCTGTACTGGATTCGTCCGTCTTGTCCACCAACATGGCTGGCTAGTGAACACGGTCTATACATACCCTCCTACACACGGCCCCACTACTTTTTGTGGTTGAGCTCTCTCGACTATTTGGAAGTACAGACCAATGCTGGAAGTGCACTGGTTGTGACACCATAACATGTAATATCATGCATGTTACCCCGACAGAAAAGGACAAACAAACAACAATTTTGGTCAGCCGTGTGGCGTCTTATTTATTAACCAAAATGAATGGTTAGCCAAACAGAACAGAGAGCAATTCCAATAAATGCAACTCGAACCGGAACAAGCCCACCCCCAGACCGACATCTGTAGAATAAGATGTACAAATAACAATGGGTGGGTGGGGGGGGGGGGGGCTAAATTTGGGCAAATTTCTACTTATTTTAGAGATTTCAAACTAGGTAAATGCCCTAGGCCCCTCCCAGACAGACCATCAGTGAAGAAAGAAATTACAATACACAAAATAGCGACACACAAATATCTTTATCTTAACTCCTCAAGTCAGAAAACCCTGTTTAGTAACATGTATTATAAGTAGAATTAACCTTGGCGAATATCCCTAAGCTTTTTGTAAAGCAGAACTACATGAATTAGAAATTTAGTACGCTTTGTATAACTCTTCGCATTCCTTTGTCCAACCAGGGGGTGTAGGGAATTCCTTCTGCCTTCTTGGAATGGAAACATACTGCTTGGTGGAGCATGAGGCCGAAGTCAGAATTGCTCGTGAATGTTATATGAAGCCGGGTCCTGGCAGCGGGAGACATTCGCTGGTGAGTTTGTATATTGGGCCAATTGGCTTTTCTGAAGTTCGATCTTTTTCTGTAGAGGCTGGAGATCGGGACCTTGATGTCCACGGGGACCAGGATAGGCAAGACCTGATCTAGGGTCAATCTAGGGGAGTGGGACTGTTTCTGGAGCATCGGCTCGTATTTCGAAACGGTGACCGTTGACAGGTCGGGAATGTCCATGTCCCTGACTGCCTAGAAACGAAGGTAGTGATCCCTTACTATCAAACCCGCAGTTGGAGGTCTTTGGCTTCAATCCATTCAAGAGCCGCTTTGCCATCTTGTCAGTATGTGGAGTATCCATGCTGTATTTCTCCAGTTGAAATCTCGTGAGACGAAGGAGCTCCGCGGAACTACTGGAAGGGAGTTTGAAGCCCTGCCTCAGCTGGTGGTGGCTTATAGATGTTGTTGAAGTGGGTTCCCATTGCTTTCAAATTTTGATCACTGGACGGCGATTCATTGAAGATTGCAGGTTGATCTCACTTGTATGCTTGCTTCACCATAGGAAGCGATCCCATGCTTGTTTTGCGGAATGAAGCAATAAGGTCAAAACCTTCGATTTGCAGCTTTCTCTTCAAGATTTCGCAGTGAGTTCTTGGAGGAGGATGAATTCACTCCGTTCTCCTCTGGAGAGCTGTAAGATGATGTCACGCTTATCATGGGTGAGACCCTCAACGTTCAACTGCAGAATACAGACTTTGGGTGCTTGCCATAATGGAAAAGTTCCTCTGTGAGTAGCTCAGCCCTTAGAAATTGAGGTTGGGTCGTTCAAATTTTCCTTGGTGTTTTAAAAAACGATGTTTTGGACTTAGTGTTGAATCAGTTAGCCACACAGGTGATGTTACATACAGGGCCGCCGCGAGAAGGCTTCAACATGACCCCAAGACCATTTAGTCAAGAAATTTTAGTCAATTAAATAGCACCTAGTCACTTCTTGTCTTGCCCAGGCAGTCTAAACCTATTTATTCTATATTTTAGTAATAACACTTGGAAGTAGTATCTGGCGACGAATAACTTTATTATAAATTGTAGGTTCAATCCTGAGTTAATTACACTGTGGAATTTTCATCCAAAGTTAAAAATCCTTGTAGAAATTACTTTATCTCGACTAGCTTTCATTCTATGCAGTTCTATTACTGGTGGGCAAAACAGACTCTTTATTCGGGCGAATTAATGTTATGAAATAGTCTTTGGAAATACCAAAACCAAAAATCGCTCCTCAGAAATGTACATCGTATACAATTGCAGATAAAGGAATGACGTAGGGAGAGGATGTGTGGGAGAAATTATCCTAAACCACGTCCACACTGATTGGTATCAGATTGCGAATGCGACGATGAAAGGAGATGGAAAAGCGCAACAATAATCTAGACCAAATTTGCATAACAAATGCCGAAGGACACAGGGAATAGCCATGGAGAACAGTAAACATGATGGACGTAACTATATTTCTGCAGAGGGTAAATTCGTCTTCTTTCGATGGGACGACATATACGATATTGGTTGGGTTAGACCTGACTATGTGACATCCGTCTGAACATCGGATACCCAGTGATCGCAAGTGAGGGTTGCGTGGAATGGGATTGATCACACTCTTAATTCAAAAGATAATCAACTGTAATAATACTGTTTACTGTGATTACGGCATGTATTGGTCCATGAGTAATGCCGTCCATATCACTATGTGATCACCATTCTGATACACAAAAACATGATTGACGTAACTATTATTCTGCATGGGGTAAAATCGTTTCTTTCGATGGGACGACATATAACTATATTGTTTTTGTGGGTGTTTTTAAAAATGACGATTACATCCGTCTGAACATCGATACTCCGTGATCGTAAGTGAGGGTTATGCCGTGAATGGGATTGAGCACTAATCTAATTCAAAAGAAAAAAAATAATCAACTGTAAATAATAACTGTTTTACTGTGATTACGGCATTTATTGGTCCATGAGTAATGCCGTCCATATCACGATGTGATCACCATTCCCTTGATAACACAGCAACTCGAAATCAATTAACAAACAAATGAGAGCATCTTGCTGCTTGAGAATTATTAATGAAAGTATTACTTACGTTCATATCCTCAAGCACTGTTGCAGCTTGTTCCCTCAACCTTTCATGCGGAATAGACTGTACGGAACAAACAGAAAGTTTATTTCTCTCAAATATAAATCGTTCATAAACGAATCACATTTTAACCTGCCAACAATGGAATATGTAAAAGCACTCTGAGCATCAATTTCATTGGTGTCGTTTTCCCTTAAAAGATTTGGGTGAAATACACAGTATTTTAAAATTGACAAAATTAGCATGATTTAGGTACTAAATCCAGTTATCAAGTAGTTTATAAATCTTTACTTACATACCACGCTAGTGTTAAACGTCTCTCTATTCCGCTTTTACACTATAGCTTTCTCTCCCCAACGCCTCCCCACAGCCCCCTCCCTTCGCTCAAATTTTCACTTTCTATGTTGGGCACTAGAGGTTTTCTTGTTGGGTAAAAACATACCTGGAAGTTATAGCATATGTTTCTGAACGCTAAGCTGTTGTCTGCAATCGTTCTGGTAGTCGTTGCTTTTAAAAATAAAACTAAAGTACGAATCCAATATGGAAGTTTAATACTTTTTGTTCCTATATTAATTCTTTACATAGCCACTTCATATTAAAACAAAATAATATCTACCAGTGCAGTAAGTCATTGCCTGAAAATTTAAAGGTGTTCTTTTGACCTTATAGTATACAGTGTGTCCCAATAAAACGCAACACTTAGTGCCAGCCGGCACAAAAACATATGACTGCTTGTTCTTTTTGTAAAGGTAAGATTCTGTTACTACTGTTCCCGAAAGTTCATAAATTTAGAGTCAACATTTTTAAATCTAATGACCCCCAGAAATCAAGTAACCCACACGACTGAATGACAGAATGAATACTTGTATCAGTTTTGTTTTGAAAATATATTTTACTTTCATAAACTCAGAATGCCAACAAGACTTGAAAACCCCACGCATTTTAATAATTTTTATGTTTTTTATTTTTTGCTTTTTTTAATTTTGTTATTTTTGAATGGTTATAAGAAAGGCTTTGTATCACCAAAATTATTCTAAATCATTATCAGATTAAAAATATGTTGTAAATGCAGTTATTAGATCCACTAGAAGTAGAAGTTCCTGCAAGAAATTTGGGCAAGTAAATGTTGATTGCAATCAACATTATTCGTTTCTTCATGCACCCTTGTGGTTTACCAGCTCCTCATTATATTTGCTGGGTTTCCTGATTGCTGGATTATAAATAACCATTGACTCTATAAAGCTTGTTGAACATTTTCAGTGGTTTTTTAAGAACAGTCCACCTACTTTACCTACAACAACAACAAAGTCCCTATGCTGGTCGTTCAAAACATGTGGAGGCTACCACAAAGTGATGCCTTTTTTTATTGGATTAAAGGCGCTGTACTGTCCAGTGTCATTGATTGGGAAGTAATCTTAAACAAAATACCAACCACTGTTTAAGTAAACAAATTTAAATACTCCGACTGTTCTAGCTAAATGCGTAATTAAACTAACATCATTACATTTGAATTCAAATGATTTAATTTTATCGTTCAGAAAAATGGTTTTTCAGGCTATAAACATTTTCTAAGTAACATTACTATGCTGATTTCAGCGCCGCCTGCAGCATCTCTGGTGGTCTTTCCAAACCCGCCACCACAGTTGTGAATTGAATGTCACAAAAGATCCACTAGTGTATCTATACGTTATTGTCGTCATACTAATCTAGGAGCCAGCGAATACGTCCCATTATAAAAGCGTATGTCTTTTGTGAACAAGGAAGAAGTCCGAATTTTATTAAGTGAAAATAAACTTCGCTAATTTTTAGTTCACATTATGTGGTAAATTATGTTACAGATATCTCAGAGTGAACGATATACAATAAATTAACTACTAATTAAAGTAACAAAAACAACTGGAAGCGGTCAACTGATTGGCATCAATGTTGCCAATAATCTCA
>JAMKCH010024480.1:0-114837 GCA_023653785.1 Ophioderma brevispina
AAACTTGATGACGTCATCAAATTATGGCCAATAGACGAATTAGGTGTACATACTTTGAAATCAAACATAGATTTCCTTACTCAGAACATCCAAAAGTATATGAGAAGTGTTAAAAATGTGAATAAATTCGAATAAATATGCGCTTACCAGAGAAAAATAGTACGTTATTTTGAGACCTCTGATAAACAGAGAAATACGTTTTGAGAAAATGCAATTGAAAAACTCTATTTGTTAAATGTGTCACTAGGAAAAAATTGAATTAAAAGGTTCGCTAACACAAATTGTAAAGATACTATAGCCTCCAAATAAAGTGAAATAGGAAGCTGGTGAAAGAGTCTATTCAAATATGCAAGGAAAATAAAATAGTAAAATTCAGATTCCCCCAAAAGTGATGACGTCAGTTTATTGCGTAATATCTAGTTTTTTGCAATCCAGGCGACTTTTACGACCTCTGGATTCGAAATCACTGAGGTTAAACAACCAGTTAATGTTGTCGCCAAAACCGTTTCTTTTCGAGGTAACCTCAATACTTTTCGGTAACAGTTGCTTGGAGCCTGAATAGGAAGTTGTTATTACGTCACTATTTCCAAGATGGTCAAAATATAAAAGACCAAATCGTTTATACATCATGCTATACAGCACCGAGGATGCCGATTTTGGTGACAAGTGAGTTTTTGAGGTAAGGATTTTAAACAGCATATTCTTCAAAACTGTCAGATGAGTCGTGAGTCATGTTATTCATGGACTACAATGTGACACCCAAAATAGACACCTTGACTACTTCATCCAAAACATATATCTGGAATGCATGATTTTTATATTAGGCCTGTATTATTTTCCAGACATGTCAAGAGTAAAATGGCCCCGATTTCGAACAATTAAATTATGGTCAGGTTCACACAGTGGCGTAACAGGCGGGGAGGGGGCAGGGGGGCAGGTTGCCCCTTGACGATTGGCCGGGAAAAAATTTGCAAAAAATCATGCTAATCAGCCCCTTTTGGGACTCTTTTGCCCTATGACCAGGAAAAATTGGCCTTCTGACCCCCTGAGAGGGAAAAATTCCCAAGACGGGAAATTTGCCCCCTCAGCGCGGGGCAACCCCTGTTACGCCACTGCTGTGCACACCACTAGTAGTCAATTTTGGGGGGTTTAGTCATAGGGGCCATAGGGGCAGGTTAGGAGGTCTAAGGGGAGTATGAGGATCTGTGTGGTATTAATTCTCAAGTATCGGGTTAAATATTTTACCACATTAAGCTTGACATTGCAGTAAGTTAATACTTTTGGGTACTTGCATAAAATATGGGATATTCGGGAAAAAAAGTGACAAAAGCAAATAAACATCACTTTTATATTTTCATCCTTACAGTTTTGAGAATAGTTTTATGAACTCATTGACCCAGAAAACATTCATTTTGAACCATAAATTAATTTTCTTGAGGTATATAATAAAGAAATATAAGGTTTTTGAGCGATGTCGGCCATCTGAAAAAAAATGGCGTGTATATAAATTTCCATGACTCAGACAATTCGGCAAAGTATATTGAACCTCTGGACACAGACAAATACATTCCAACACTAAGTCACTCTAGTAGTGCTATATTACCTTAAAGGCGGCCATTTTGGAAAATGTTGGTTTATGCAAATTCCATCACTTAATTTTTGTCATCCAGTATTTTCATGAACTACACAAAACCATGACACAACCCAATGATCATTTTTAGCTATGATTGCAAATGTTATTATTCGGCCCTGTTGGTGAAAATATAAGGCCCTTTTTCCACTTGATGCTGCACAGCAATATTGGTATGTACAGGGGTTCCCGAACATGTGTATGACTGGCATGGAGGATAAAATACCTGGCTTTGTGTGGATATGTAAGTCGTGCATAATTCAGTGGGCGTAACGAGGCAGTCGATTCCAGAGTGGGCAAACATTTTCAAGTCGTCCCGACAGGCAAAACTCGTAAATCGTCCCGGTGATTTGCTCAATTAAGTCTTAACTTGAAAAATGCGCGCGTAGCGCGCGAAATTTGCCTAAAATGTACTTTAATTTTACCCAAATTTGGCCTAAAAGGGGTTGAAATTCCCCGAAAACGGAGGGATAAAAAATGCACATTTTGGCCCATATCGCTCCCGCTTTTCGAGCCAGGGGGGCACAATTGCCCTCCCTGTCCCCCCGTCGGTTACGCCACATGCGTGAATCATGCAATACCGACGATTAAAAACCTGTCAAAAGTTTAAGGTTGTCAAGGATGAACAAGTAGCATGCCGATTGATATAATAATCTAAATACAAGAGTTGAAAAGATTGAGAACTCAATTGATGATAAGGTCCAGCTGCAGTTGATGAGTATAGAGATAGAGAAAGTAGGAAATGTAATATTAATTATACACCAGGTACCGGAGTCATCTTATTAGATGTCCGGGTTAGATGGAAAGGACAGAAACACGAGATGTTGCTGTTGTAACCCAGCTGCTAGCAGGAACATAGGGGTTTAATGATGTGTATTTCTGCAGTAAGGCTTGGATAGAGACTGCCAGATAGACATAGGTTGATGAAAGTAACTCTTGACTCAGTTAAAAAGAAAAAATACAGGCACTGAGAAATGCTAAAAAACCTCAGGAAAACCCAAGAAGTGGAAAGAGTGTTTCTCACACGGATATGACTCCAAAACAAAGAGAGAAAAATAAAGTAATTGAGGAGAAGAAGAGACGATGGTGAGGAGAAAGTGATACAGGTAAAGTTGTTAGGAATGGATCCCAATAGTACCGGCAGAAGTTCTGCGGTAGCAAATCAAATCTGGAAAACAGGAAGTGGTGGTTTGATAACTCACTGACATGTAAGGACGATGAGCGTAGAAGCGGGAGTGACGGCTCCGTTGATGAGGATCTACATTCTACTGATGATCCTTTGTAAGCTAATTGTGTTCAGAGGAGGATTTTGGCCGCGGGAAAGCACCGTGTAAATGGTTTGATGATGACGCACCTGATTTGACACTCCCATTGCAAAGAATTTGCACAGCACAGCACGGATCTGATAGTGATAGTATGGTAGTCAACATCTGTGGACTTGTTTGTTTATAATTCCCCATAAGACAATTTATGAATAAAAGAAGCTGAATGATAGCTACAGTGTCCCCCACCAATCCAGATATAGTAGCAAAAACAGAAGTCTACCCCAAGACTCATGTGACATAGAGAAGTGGGAACTTGAACTGGAAGGCTATGATGTTTTTCTACGGACAAGGAGGAAGAGGAGTTTGTACATACTTCAAGAAAGGATAAATGCAAAAGCAGTTTGACCAGTTGACAAAACTCCGACTCAGTGAAAGCATATGGTGTGAAGTCAGATTACAAGATGAAGAAAACTACTAATTGGCTGTATTTATGGAGGTCCTAAGTCTCAGATGCCAAACAATGACAACTTATGACATTTATCAACCCGCTGTGACAGAAAATTTATTCCATTTCTTATAGTTGGAGATTTACTTACCGTGAAGCAGATTGGAAGACATGGACATCAAGCGAAGGTGAAGCCCATGAAGTTAAATTAATTGACCTGCTTAGGATAATTAAGTACCTTCACCCGCTAGTCGATTTTGATACAAGGTATAGGATAGGTCACAGGAGTAGCGTTCTAGACCTTGTGATTACAACTATACAATAATGATGACTTACTTATTCAAGAAGTGAAATGATAGGAGCCCATGGGGAAAGAGCGGATCATTGTCACCCTGCTCTCACCTGGATTGTTCATTTATGATGGCGAAACAATACTAAGGAACGATACCGCTATAACCAAAGCGAAATAGATAATTTAGAGAACAGCTTGTGACAAAAGCAGAAATTCACGCATTATGGATGAATAGAGTGATATGCAGAAGTAAGAAGAATACAATGGTGGAAGCGCTTACTAGATCTAAAGGACTTAAGATCTTTTAAGTGGAGTACACTAGTGCAAGAAATGAAGCTACCAAAGAGGTGAGAAGAGCCAAGAGAAGATACGAAAGAAGCGAAATCCAAAGCCTTCTGGACATATGTTAGATCCCAAACTAAAACCAAACTGGTGATCTTTTGAAAGAAGATGGATCTTATGCACATTCAGCTGATATTCTCAATTCATTCTTTTCAAGTGTCTTCACGAAGGAAGATATAGCGGAATATCTGATCCCGATTGATGTATGAAATGGTGAGAAAAACTCACCAATGTTCTATTTAGGAAGAAGCAGTTGTGAAACAACTACTTTTTTTTTTTTTTTTTTTTTTTTTTTTTTTTTTCTTAGAAGCTTACCCCTTCTAAATCTCAGGGCCCTGACAGGACTGAATACAAAGTGTTGAGAGGCATGTAATGAATTGCACGACCACTTGCCAACATATTCAGGAAGTTCAATGATGAGGACAGTTCCAGCCAGTTGCAGATAGCAGAGGTTACAGCAATCTTCAAAAAGGGAAGTGCTGCGGAAGCTGGGAACTATATGCCTGTTAGCCTAACTTCAATATGTAAAGTGATGGAATCATTGATGAGAGATGGAAAACATGGATTCAGACAGGGTCGTTCCTGTGTCACCCAACTCCTGAGATAATGGAAAATTGTGGACCAAAAATACTCGAAGATGGTGCGGATATTGATGTAGTTTACCTCGTTTTTCGTAAAGCGTTCGATTCCGTACCAGAATCATGTCTACTGTCGATTCAATCAAAAGGTTGAGGCGGACCAGAACTTTAAAATTGGCCAACTGTGATGCCCAGAGAGGATAGAGGAGTGAATTGCCATAAGAATCACGGCGCTGATTGCCATATTATTATTACGTTGCCGTCAGGAAATCGTCACACTCATTTCGCTTCATCTAGGCCGGCAGCAGGCCAAACGCTCAAATCCTATCCGCAACTAGATGGTTTAAATCCCCCAATAACAGTACCCGCATTCGCTTGGGTCGACGAGGCAAAGCGAGATATAAAGTGCCTGCCCAAGTGGCGAACCCCCCCCCCCCCCACACAACAGTGCCGCAACGAAACGGGGCTCGAACCACGTGACCTTCGGTCACGGTCGGCAAGTCATTCATATCCCGGCTGGAGCACATTGTGCCTTCAAAAAATAGGAACAAAATATAGGAAAACAAAAAAACAGTGTCAGTTTAAATTCCACTATAATGTATTATTCTCATCCTTTACTTGTATACATTTTCACGTCACTACCGTATTTCATAAATTATTTCTCATATTATATTTGCCTTATATTCTATGAGAACAAATAAATATGATTGATTGTAAATTGTAACTTTTAAGGCGAGAGATGAGAGGGTTAGAGTTTGGGAATAAGGTAAGTTTAGAATAAGGTTAGAGTTATGGTTTTACGTTTGGGGTTAGGGTTAGAGTTGGGGTAGGATTGAATTGTCTAGTTAGGTTAGAGTTAGGATTAAGGTTCGAGTTTAAGGTGTACGGTTTTTCGAATTTAGGGTGCGTTTACGGTTCGAGTGTGGGATAGGGTTAAATGTTTAGGGCGAGGGTTAGACATATAGGGTTAGTGGTCAGATGTTTGGGGCAGGGGAGTAGGACATGGCCAACCCTCCAACAGCAACCAGCAAAATTCAAATACTCAACTTAGGGGATAGGGGGGGGGTCTTGTTTCAAAACTTAACGGTTAGGAGGCGCTCTTACGCATACGAACGGTTACACAACAGACTTGACTAAAGATAGGCCGGTAACGAATATTTAAATCTAAATGACAGTGATTGGAAATTAACTATTTTGGCGGGGGTTAATCACTAACCCCGACGGATTTTGAATTCAATATTTTTGTCTTAATTATCATGAATCTACTAAAGATCCTTTTGAACAAAGGTTTAAGAGATTGAGTTTTCATGTCACTGGGACCGAGACGCCATAGTAAATGCAACGTAGCAGTCCAACAATTACCGTTTGGAATCCCAATGCCCAAATCGAGCAGATCGTGTCCTTAACCCCCCCCCCCGTTTGGGGTTAGGTTAAGGTTGGGTTGCCTGGGATAGGGTTGAGGAGTAGGGGTAGTGCGGTGTTTAGTTTCATCGTCTCTTGCAGCGACATAAAACAGAGTCCTACGCACGTCCGTCAGTTCCGATGCCACTCTACTTAACATTAATGAGGAATTAGAATCTGCAACTTTGTTCAATGCTGATACGATGTTATTACAGTGTCAATGATTTGATTTTCTTCCAAATCGACAATTTGGAATATGCCATATTTTAATCCTACTTGCCAAGCCCATTTCCAGACTATTTCACTTGTCACCAGGCAAACATCTTCAAGTTCAAATCGGACAGCGCTTTGGCAGTTAGCAATTATTGACAACACTGTTTGAAAATTTACGTCGATGTGCATAGATTCAGTCCAGGCTATCAAGTAACAGCCGCTATGAGCTGTGGTGCTACTACAAATTGAGGCTATATGGACTCAGGCTATATAATTGTACCAATGCCCCACCTCCGGACCAAGATAGAAATTAATACCCTTCCACTCAAACAATGGGGCACAAAATTTACAATCACAATTTAACAAATCTCACGTATATGATAATAAACATTCCACAGGGATGGAATATTCCACATTTTCTAAAAAATGCGAAATTTTATCAAATTTTGTTACGCACTATATTTGATGAACAAAAACTCACTAAGGGACAGATTTAGAAATTAATACCCTGCCCCCAATCACACACATTGGGCACAAAAATATTACAATCATAGTTTCAACAAATCTACAATATATTATACTCCACATTCACAGAGGATGGAATATTACAACATTTTCTAAATAGTCGAAATTTTACAATTTTTGGTTACGCACTATATTTAGTGCGGAGAGTGCTATCATGTGTGTGGGAAGAGTGCAAGATAGCGACGGCGGCTACATATTACCATTGACCTATTAAGAGAGAAGGACGACAACGCGAAAACCGCCAAATTACCTATTCGATTACCCATTTATATAGACAAAAAGCTAGGCATCGATTGTGTAGTCATATGCATACACCGAGGCCGTTTGTGATCTATATCTCTTTTGCCGCGATCGAGCAGTGGACTATGTGGAAGCTGTCACAAAACTTTGTAATTGACGGTGTTGTGGACCCCTGACCTGTACGGTTTTGGAAAGTGCATGTCCATTCAATTTTCATCTTTTTTGGCAAATTGTTGCACCAATAGAGGGGATTTTTTTTCCAGAAATACCGAAACCCATCAAAATCCGTCATTCCCTTGTGGAGCTACGCGGTAGAAAAAAGCTTGCATTTGGGTGATTTGGACACGTTAATTGTTAAAAACTTGTAAAAATAATTATGAAACTGTTACGATACTTCGACTCTTGAGAACCGGTGTTATAAAAGTTTAATGTACCTTGTAACAATGTCTAATTTGAAAATGGTGCCTAAGCGCGCCCAACACGTGGAATTGTACATCGAAAACCCACCCAAAATAATATTTTTAATTCCGGTTATGTTGAATTTGTTTTACCGTTTGGATGTTTGATAGCCGATACCATGTCGAATTGATTCCAATGTCAGTTTCATCTGAAAGTATGAATGTGTTAAGTCATACTTTATACCTATTAAATGTAAAATTATAAATTAATTAACCCTCGTCTTCCGAGGGGGGGGGTGGGGGTTGGGGGTTGTACCGATTCTCTTATATCTTTTCGCCCAACCAACAACCAGGTTGTCAAATGAGGTAATGTAATTACTATTGACATTTATGTTACGTTTCATGCCCCCATTAAAAACACTTACGGAGGTATAGGAAAGTAAAGGGTGATCCCAAAGTGATGGATAGGGTGTGGCAATCACCCCCCCCCCTCTTTCAGGAGTGAAATACCAACACGCTGTACGGGACCAGTACACACCGAATTGGATTGCTATTTGCAGTAGATAGCAGGTCCTCCTCTTCCTTTGAGACAAAATGAGGTACAAAACATGTCATAATGACGTATGTAAGGTCTCTACATGATGGAAAGTTTAAGTGTTACCAATATTATTTTGGAGCCAGTTTTGAGCCAGTTAATTTGCAAAATATCAAGGTTTCTCCTATATGCAGTATTTAAACTTATTACCTTTCTGGACGTCGTAGTGACGTCATCGGTAGTTTCTTCCTATTTTGATACCAATTTGAAAGAGTAAAGTTAATAAAAAATCTAAGCTATACTGCAGGTACAAAACTTATATAGGGAAATTGATGTTCACCTAAGAAAATTCCAATCGACGGCCAGTCAGCCCTCCGCGGAGAGGGTGTTAAATAACAAAAGGCGGCAACGTGATGGGTCTTTGAAAATAGTGTGTTGTTCCAAAGAGGTTCTATAGAGATAGAGGGGCAAAACGTTAGTCATCTTTAGAAATTCATCGTATCGCATGTTTTGCAGACAAAAAGAAAACATAGAGTACCAACAATAGAAAGCAATGCTGCCTCCGCTTTCTTCCACATACTGGGGGTTGCCGCTTGGCATATACACTATCGGTAGTGATACAAATTGATGTATGGGTTAGAGGTGGCCAGTGTAATAATAGTGCACCTGGTCATTGTGCTCAGATTATTCACTCGCATAGGTGCTAGGCGGCGCTTAGGTGAAAAAAGATGTATTCATGAGGCGGTGATTTTGTAAATCAAGACGACTGACGTGTTATTTAATTGGGGGGGCAAGCCATCACGGCCATAACGTATGGCGCAACGAGTTGCGAGGAAGGAGCAACGCGTGGTGCATTTCGGGCAACGCGTTGCGACGGCGGCCAATCAAAATATGAGTTTTCTGTGCGTATTTCAAAAAATAGACCCACACGCGTTGCTAGATTAATTTGCAACGCGTTACAAACCTTTACAACGCGTTTCGGCTTCACACAAAACGCGTTTGCAAGCTTCACTACGCGTGGCTAAGGTCCACAAGCCATAAGGGTCATAAAGTATTGCCGCAACGCGTTGTGAGAAAGTCACACGCGTTGCGACATTTCGGCAACGCGTTGCGGACCATGTCCGCAACGGCGTTGAGAATGTCTGGCCGTATTTCAAAAATATAAATCCACAAGCAGTTGCGACCTTACAAACGCGTTGCAAACTTTGCAACGCGTTGCGGCAATACGTCAAGACCCTTATTGCCTCACAAAGCGTGTGACGTGTACAACGTGTTGCGAAGCTAGCAACGCGTTGTGAGGTTGCAACGGGTGTGAGGCCAAATAAGGGACATAAAAGTCTGCCGCAACGTGTTGTAGATCTATTTTTTAAATACGCACGAAATGCATGATTTTGTTGGCCGACGCCGCCGCAACGCGTTGCCAAAATGTAGCAACGGCGTTTGCTACTTTCTCACAACGCGTTGCGACCAAACGTTATGACCCTTATGCTTGTGAACCTTCGCAACGGTTGTGAAGGGCGCAAGCAGTGTGAAGGCTTGCAACGCGTTGTGAGTTTCCACAACGCGTTGCTAGATACTTTGCACGCGTTGTGGGTCTATTTTTGAAATACTCACGAAATTCGTCATTATCATTGGGCCACGCCGCAACGCGTTGCTACGTTCTTGCAACGCGTTTGCCGAAATGTCGCAACGCGTTTGGCGAATACGTTATGTCCTTTACTGGCTTGCCATAGAGTGTCATTCACTTTCGTTGTGTGGCCATGGGTAGGACAAATTTAACCACCATAGCACCAAATCCAAAACTGATATTTTGCCGGATTGTTTGTATTCGAATCGACATTAGTGTGTATACCAAGCACCCCAAACTAATAATATTCCGTGCAATATCAAAATTCAGCGCCCAGCACGGGATGAACGACTGGTTTTGATTGGGCTTCACCCCCTTGTCAATGACCATCTTCAAATGGAATCTTTGTGCTCTGTCGGTGCATTTAGCCTGTTCCAGGGGGTACCTCCAGGGGAAGACGAATTTTAGGCACACGAACTCTAATATCGGGATTCGGAGCATGCGCATTATAGACGGAGTAAAATACATTTTTATACAGTGTTGCCACGCGTTAGTGTTAGGTTCCAGGCAGGGGGGGTAGGAATTGCCACCTAACAGAACAGCAAAATCATAAATCGGCATCAACTTCGGGTGTAGTCTGTTTCAAAGAACTTAAACGGTCGGAGGCGCTCTTAAGCATATCGAACGGTTACCCCCCCCACAGACTGACTAAAGGATAGGCCTGGTCACGATATTTAGATCTAAATGACCGGTTATGGAAATTACACTATTGCAGCGGGGTAATCCAATAACCCGACGATTTTGAATGAAGTCAATATTTTGTTCTTAATATTACATGATTCTTACTAAGGACTTTGAACAGAGGTTTAATTATTAAGAGTGATTTTTTTTTTTTATGTACACTGGGACAGCAACTGCCATAGTAATGCACGTAGAGCAGTTTCCCCAAATTACCGTTTGGGAAAATCCCCAATGCCCAAATCGAGCAGATCGTTGTACCTACCCCTCCCGGTCCAGGTTACATTTCGCTACATTTTTGAAGTAAGGCGGGAAAACAGCAGTCCGTTTGATTTTACAAAATTTATATAATATATGGACTGAGATATTGAGCCTCACTTTCGTCAACGGCATGTTTAATTCAAAAACATGAATGGGGAAGCACATATGTGAACAATGAATTGATTTAAAAAGAATCCAATTAATGGGCTACTCTATGTAACTCCATGAAATGTGCAAGATATCAAAACCTCTTGTGCAGTTTGGGTGAAAAGTACCACATTTGGCACAGATGTAGCTTGATATGCAAACTAAATCTGGTCTGGGGCCAAATTAATTTTCTTCCAAGATGGCCGCCAAATCCAACTAGCGCCATGTTAAAATGTATATTTTTAAGTGCATTTCTATATGTTTAGATGAGCCAATTGCTCGATTTGATTGTTGTTTCGTCCCCATTTTAGAATAGAAAATACCCTGATGAAAACTCCAATGGTAATTCCATTGTTTGACATAGTCAAATGATCAAAAATGATAGACAATCCAAAAATGGCAGTAAATTTGTCACTGAAGCTATTTTTTGCACTGCAGCTTTCTTTGATTAGGCTGTTATTGGAAAAATCTGCATTAAAAAATTTCACACTACCTTAAGATCACAACCAAATAAGTTGAAATCAAAATGGCGGCTAATTTGTCACTGAAGCTTATCCGTTGATTATAAGAATGAATGTTTCTGATCTTGATCACATCAACCTAGAGGAAACAAATGAAATGATCAAGGTCTGTGATAAAGTATGGATGCCAAACCTCGAGGGCCATACTCTTAAAGTGACACTTACGTGTGTATGATTCTTCCATACGACTTGCATACGTCTCCGCACCGTTGATTATTACAATCCCTTATTTAAAAGGATGGCCAAAAATGACAACCGCCCAAAAGCATGAGTTGGACTCTGCAGAAGTTATATTGGTAAGCCGTATAAAAATGTGCGCACAAATACGTTCCATCCAAATTCCTAGTGATTAAGATGGCAACTACATAAAATGTTTGTTTTGTTGTTGTTACAATGACTCATAGCAATATCCCAAACTATATCAACGTGGCCTTTCTTTTGACTGCACGAAGGATGAATATTGTTTCTGCTTCCAGAGCATGAAGTGCATTGACGTCCATAGAAATGTCGCTCCACCATTGCCGCGACAGTTGAACTAAATCGTTGTAATGCCATGTCAGCCTTAACATAATGAGTAGAGCCAGAGCAGGCCTTTGTAAGGTTTGCCTTGACTCACAGCAAAAAGTTAAAATCATATAAAGCTGACATGTGTAACAATCCCCAATGCGATGTCCTATGCATGTCGCAGGAGAAACCCACAGAGGAAACTGCTAGTCATCGCCCCAACCTTACTAGGAATGGTCATTGCCATCGAGAGAACACATCGACTAGTAGGGAGTGTGCCAAGAATTGTTATATAGTGAAAAAAAGGTACCGTTGTAGAGCAACCTCATGGCTGCTGACAACAACATCGACGTCCTCACTATTGAGCTCCATCAGTAGATTTCACGATTTCAACCGCCATAGTACCCATGGCTAAAATGAAGCCAATAAAGAGGTAAGCTGTTGAAGATGTAGCAGTCCAACATTACATTTCCTTCATGACCCTTAGCTGCCGCCATCATTTTAAAGTGTCCCTTGGAAGAGACGTTACAACCCTTATAGCTATGTTAGCAAACACATATCTAACCTGTGTAGCAAGATTGTTCTGGATTTTGTTCCACTTAACTCAACATCGACCAATCGGTTATCCAAGGGTCACCGCTGCAGCAAGACCAATAAAGTGCTTTTAAGCAGTGCTTAATTATAGAAACGCCGGCCTCCCCGCGGGCCAAGGATTCACTATGACCTGGCCTGAGCAGGAACTGGAAGAGGATTGCTCCAAAAACCCCTATAACTATGACAATTGCCAACTAATGAACAAGACTGGCCGGAGATATACAAGAGGCGGTTAGGACGGAATGTATACGGCCTTCCAAGGAATATGCTAAGGAATCTCAAGAAGAAAAAATTTTTTTTATTCCACCATGTTTGAACTTGACATGTTTGAAGCTGTCCTTTCTTTAGCTAAACAACTGCTAAAGGTGATGAGGAAGTTGTCAAAGGGAAAAGATAAGAACCTGGCACACCTTAATTGAACCCACCGAATATAACCCATAACAGAAGGAAGCAGGTCTACATCCGAACGCTTCGAGGGGATCAACAGAACCTCCACAGCAGCCAATTGGACACCCAACCAAGTTGCCCACACTGCTTTTAAATGCATTACGTGACCGCAGAGCCAAGAGGACAAATTAGACCGTATAGAGGTATAGTGGTGATCCTAGTTTCACTCGCACCTTCAACATGGACGAAACTTGAAAACGGTATTGCTAAACTTCAACCAGGAAAAGACTAGGACTGACAACTCTATCTAAAAGCCCTCCCCTCCTACCTCCCCCTCCCCCTCAACACTCCTTACGCCTTTTTTTCCCCTTTTACCCTTACCCAATCCGGTATTTCACCCACTTTGGCATTTTTCTTTTCTCTCTTCCCCACTACGAGGACCCTTCCTTGTTATTGCTCTCTTCTGAACAGCTGAAAATCCTCGGCCCAGTAGTAAAGGAGGGGCTCTTGAGCTCTACAATTGCTGCCTTATTTCCCAAAGGTTGCCAAAGATCGGAAGGGGAAAGCACCTGTTTATGGCACTCCTAAAGCCTGGGAAAGACCATCTAATCCAAGAGATATTAGACCAACATCACTCCGCAGTGGTCGAAGAGAGTTTCTCCAAAGCTTTGGATGAACTCACTCCCCAAACCACCTTTGTGCAAATCCATCAAGCAACGGGTGTGTGTTTCCGATCTCGCAACCGTGAAGCCAATTGTCAACTTAAAGTTCAGGACCAGTTCAGGACTGGTGATTTAGAAGTGCCAAACCTCCCGACACCAACCTCCTCCAAACCTGAACAATTATTACACAGCACTGTGCAACTCTTTTTAAGTTAGAAAAAGAAGACCATACCACGTGGCTGCCGTCGCAGTTATATTCCATCTTGGGATGAGGAATGTTTATGATCACTAGTTACAATGATCCTGAATATGAACCTGGGGAAGAAGCTTAATCCAAGGCGGCGATGATGACAAAAATGCTGGACAGGAAACGTCTTGAGCGCTGGGAGGAGACAGCCCAAGGAATCGACTCACCCACTCCAGCAGGAAAGGCCTGGAAACTATAAACCGCCTCACCGGCAGAGTTCCAAACCATCGAAATGTCCAGTGACAGGTCACACCCACCTGTCAAAAAAGAGATCACCAAAACTTCGTCGAGCCCCGGCGTGGACGGGCTCCTTTCAAAAATCCTTCTCACTGCTGAGCTTACTCTCTGCTAGAGCGTGGAAACGCCCAGGGCCTTGATAACATACCAGCGAGTTCCGATGCAATGCGGCCCCCACGATGTCTAGATTGGCTCCAGGAGTTCACACATGTTGCCTACCAACCAGTCCTTACCAACGAATCGGAGGAGAGCTACTATAATCGCACTCCCCAAACCAAACAAGCCAGTCGACAACCCTACGAATACCGCCAATATCACTACTGTGTGTCTCTTCAAACTCCTTAGGAGGATGATCCTGGACCGGCTGGAGCCCATCGTCGAATCCCATCTGCATGACGAAGAAGCAGGATTTCGCCATGGCCGGAGCACTGTCCATCAGATTGTAAAACTCACAACTGAATGAGGAAGGAAAATCTTGAAAAAGCCGCCGCGCAAAGGCAGGCGTCTCTTGGTGGACCTTAATGCAGCATACGACACGTGTGGCAACAGAGGCCTGACACTCCAGCTTCTCAGGACCATCCCGGATCGTCACTGTACAATCATATGAACATGCTTGCAAAACAGTAGCTTATTCTCACGACCAGTGAGGGGTAGTAGGTATGTCTGCTTCCGACTGGGAACGAGGTACCCCAAGGCTCTTGTATGGTCCATCTGTTCAACGGTATATCAGCGATGTCATCACAACAACATTTAGACATATGGCTACGGCCGACGATTCTTGGCCCTCCTCCCGGACAGCAATGGACAGAAGTAGAAAGCACACTTACTACAGAAATGGCCCTACTTGCAGCATATTCAAGACCTGGAGACTGATGAAGCGGGGCGAAGCCAAGACCACCGATACTGCCTTCCACTCAACACCAAAGAGGCTCATCGCCAGCTTCAAATCAACCCATGGAGCGCCTCTGCCATACAATCCTACACCCAACCACTTGGGAGTGAAGGCTTTTGACCGACCGCGTACCTTACCGGGCAGCAACATCAAGTCCGTATTGCGCCAGTATCTTCGAGGAATAACCTACAGTGCCGACTTGCTGGATCTTCATGGGGTTCCAGCCAAAACGACCCCTACGCACCTGCCTTGGCTCTGGTTACAGCATGTCGGGAATATGCCGGCCCCGAATGGTTGCAACAGCTCCACACAAAGAACTGGAAAGACCACGAGACTTGAGAACCAGCACTGGTGCCTCCGTCCTACTCATCTGAATTCCTACCAGTGCTTATCAGGCATTGCCCTGCTGGACTTCGGAGAGAACACCACACGCATAAAACTAGTGAATAAAGGTCCCATGTTGTTGGACAAAAGCACCTGCTGCATGGCACTGTCAAAGAATCACACCAAACTCGGTAGACAGAGAATTGCAGAGATGTTTTCTTCTCGACAGAACATTTCTGCCGACCGATGCTAAACTCTCCAGTTCCCCTTTAAACATCTACAGACATGGAACTATTGCTGGTAGGGAACCCCAAATACCAGATCAATCTTATTACCAACCTAAGACAGAAACTACCAACTGGAAGCAATCATCCACGCAATGACTGGGCACCTTAAACGGATTCGACAGAGCGGCGCTTCAATAAGCAATATGCACGAGGGGCTGCTGGCCATCGCCAACTGCCAATGTGTTCTCCATCACAGATGCGAGATCACATTCTATATGAGTGCCCTACCTTTCGTCCACGGTGGAAACAGATTTCTCAAAAAACCCCAACCAATCAACAGTGAGTGGCTCAACGCTTACAACATATTTAGCTTCTGCCTCATACACGAGAAGAAGAAGAAGCAGCTTAAAGTAACCCGGTCTGGAACATCCGTGGAACACTGTGATAATCCTGTTCACCTAGGAGTTTACTTGGCCGCACTCTCGAGACCCACATCAAGAGAAAAAGGTATACACAAGTGCTTAGGTTTTAGTGAAAATTGCCATTTGAACGTTGATTACTATGAAAGTATACTGATGCTGATTCTAGGTATGAGCATGGATTCATTGCAGGCCCGGTGACTTCTCAACACCATTTTAGTAAAATTATAAGATGTTATATCAATTTTACAGACGGCAAAAGAATCCAAAACCAACCGAAACCAAGTGATCGCCACTGATGATACCCTGCATAGGCGTACGCGTTGTAGGCCTATGGATAACCAGGTAAGTACCCTCTGCCATGAATCCCACATGTTATCAGCATTTCACGTAACGTGGTATACATAGGCCTACGCGTTAGGCCTATGTATACCACGTACGTGATAATGTGAGAACATGTTTGCGGGATGCATGCAGAGGGTACGTGACAGGCAAACGGCACAATATTATGGGTGGTCCTTCTTCACAAAGTCCTTGACCTGAGTCCTTCAAACATTTCACCGCCGTATCGGTCCATCATGGTATATTACACATCATTGTGGTGCATGGTGGGGACTGCATAAACCAAGATAAACTATGCGGCGGTCGCACTTCCTGATCAGAGTGACCCCAAAGATCGCCAGTGAGGAAGAAAAAATTAATTATAATTGTACATTTGCCCATTCACAAAATAGAATAGTGTATCAGTCTTGTTTTATGTGAGTGTATCGGAAAAGTGTATGGATGCTAAATATCCAAAAAAAGTTACTCCAGAACACATATATATAAGGACTCATATAAACACATAGTTTTAGGTATTACCTTTATCTTCATCTGACAGCTTTGTAAAGAAGTCCCCACAGAAAGTTTGGGAAATTTTTTAACCATTATTTCTAAATGTATTTGAGAATAATCATCTTGTAATACAGATTCGGTCCAAGGTTCTGCAGATATGGTAGTGCAACTGGCTCCAAGATCTCATCACGATACCGATAATTTAATGTTCCTTCAACCAACACCAGTCTCGTCTTTCCAATCATGGAAATCCCGGCCCAAACCATGATACTTCCTCCATGGTTATGCTGACACTCTTTCAATGCAGCAATCTGAAATCGTTCTCCTCGTCGCTTCCAGACTTGACTTCTGCGTCAACCTTTTTTCAAGGAATCTTGTTCATCGCTGAACTTGATTGTTTCTCCACTGTTCCAGTTCCACTGGCGATGTTGTCTACGCCAGCGCAAACGAGCCTGCCGGGACAGGTAAGTCATTTGGTGCAGGCCTTTCCGGGCAGGTCTTCTTGCCTTCAATTGAGCTGCGTGAAGTCTGTCTCTTATTACTTGTTGAGAAAGATCTCTGCCCATTAGCGTGTCGATATAGTCTCTGGCAAACTCAAGGTGCTGGATTCTTCTGTTCGCCCGAGACACAGGGTTATGAACCTATCCTTTGTGGAGTGGGTCTTGAGCCCGCTTCTTGCTCCGTCTTCACTTCCACTGTGTCCCGAAATTTGGCATCCAATTTCGAAATCAGCAACGTTTTGTGCATACCTCTGTCTGAGATTCCAGCTTTCCAAGCTGTTCAATTGCCCTAGCTTTAGCCACAAAGATAACCAGGGACCATGATGATGCTCAGGGTGAGATTACCAAATCAAAATGACCACTTTGAAGAAGAGTCAGAACCCTTGAATCATGGTGCATTCATCCATGATCAGACACCTGTTCAAATCATGTTTTCATTCAATTACCAATTCAAAAGGCATTGAAAGAACCCTACATCTGGCAATCACTAATGGTAACCAAGGTGAGATCAGAACAATAGCTAAGTGGACTGAGTGAGGGCCCAGATTTGGCACATTTTCTCTAAACCCCTGTCACCTTCTAAGGGCAGTAACTTCGCTCCAAAACCATGTATGGTTCCAAAATGAGGTGTCATTTTTAAGCCGTAAAGAACGCCTTTGTAGTGATGATACAAATATTATGCACATTTTCAAATAAATGAAATATATGGTTAAAAAAAGTTTCCAAAACTTTCTGTGGGGACTTTAGTTTTATTGAACTCCTTGACCCAATTAATTTTCATGGACACCACAATCGTATTCATTGTATTCTTAAGAAATGTAAGGTGTCTGTGTCAATAAAATGTCAGCCATCCTTGGACAATATCGGCACATGCAACATTTTATATTTTTAAATAATATTACCTAATAATTTTATCAAACTCCTTGACCAGAAAAAAAACACTTTTATTTTTACACCAAAATTGTATTCTTAGGTGTTTTTGGCTTTAAGATGGCTCCCATTTTGGAAAAGGCGTCGTATGCAAATTGCCACCACTTTTAATTTGTGTCATCACCCGTTTTAATGAACTCCACATCCCTACTGTTTCAATTTTGCTATGGTGACACAATGTTATTATTCCGGCTCCGGTACCACTCTCCTAAAACTGGTTGATGATTGCAGCACTACAAGCAGTGCCATATGCGCAGATTCACACTGCCAAAGCTTTTACATCGCATTGACTCACCTTTGCACCCAGCCACAAGTATACCAATCACCCTCATACACTCAACTTCCAGTAGCAGTACTTAGGCGGCTTTTTGCTTAGATTATTCTTTGATTGTGCTTGACATGACTACATTACTCTGACTTGACAAGGTTGGCGGACATGGCGGAGGGGCATTACTTGGCATTTCTTGCTCGTTTGATGCATCGGGTTTCACCCGAGGCTGATACACTTTGAGTTTGTATTCTGGTGTTAGGCCGCGCCTAGAGGTTTCATATCAGTCATGAATAAATTGTGCATAAAAATCAATATAACTTTCCTGAATCCACGCTAATTTATAGCTGACAGGCTACAAGAATCATGTATGGCTTCTGTATGGCAGTGTCCACTTCACATTCGTGTCTGATCGTAGCATTGCACCAATTGGCGCAAAGCAGTGGATCAATTGGCTCAAAAACTTTGGACTTCTTATATGAAACCTTTCCCGAAAAAGACCAGTACTCGTGTGTTGGAACGCCGGGGATGGGTGGTGACGATTTGAATTTATGTTGCTGTTAGGTGTGGCATGTCCTACACCCTGCTCTTTAAAAGATGTACTTATTGAGGGCCTCTTCAACCTTAAAATAATAGCTGGAAAAACAGTGGAGGGCAAGAAATTCAAATTTAGAATCATTGATTTAACAATTGTTAAAAACGAAATCTTGACGAAAAAATCCAGATTTTGTGTATTATGTTCAAGCAATTTCTTTATTCCAAAACCGTCTGAGATGCAGGTCTGGTAAGGCCATAGAATCGGTAAAGGATGTGTTCGCGGGCAGCCCATAACCCCACCTCAAGATGGTAAAAGCGGATTAGCCCAGGCTTACAGTGTGTTCAAGCATGGTTTAATGCTCTGAATTTATAGGCCTTACCAGTGTAGTCCCAGCATGGGTTTACAGCTTGGATTTACCAGCAGTTGCTCGAGGCTTGGATGCGAGGCTGGAGGCGGTCTAGTTCCCAGCGAACGCGAGAGCTTTGGATACGCGAGGCAACGAGAACTCAACGAGAACTTGAGAACCGTCACTGGCTGCTTCCGTCCTACTCCATCTGAATTCCTAACCAGGTGCTTTCGGGCATTGCAACATCACACTTCGGAGAGAACACCACCCGCACGTATAAACTAGTGAATAAGCCATGTTGGACAAACAAGAACCTGCTGCATTAACACACTGTAAAAACACACAATCGGTAGACAGGGCATGCGCTCTCGCCGACCTTCTGTCGACACACTGATAAACTCTCCAGTTCCCATTTAAACATCTGACGAGACATGGAATATTGCCGGGCGAGAGACCCCAAGACAGGAGGCAACCGCTGAGGAAACAGGAAAGGACGAAATACCCACCTGGCGCAATCTCCCACGCAATGATCTGGCGTAACCTTAAACCATGGTTAGACACAGGAGTCGTTTCGCTTAAATACGCAATAGCAAACGATGGGGGCTGCGGCCATCGCCAAACCTGCCAATGGTTCTCCATAACAGACTGACGGATACATTCTCAATGAGTGGCCTACCTTTCGTCCACAGGGTGACACAGATTTCTCAAACACCAACCACTCAACCAGTGAGGTGCTCAACGCTTAACAAACATATTTATGCCTGCTGCTGCCTCATACGCAGAAGAAGAAGCTTACTTTTAAAAGTATAATCTGGTATGTGCAACTCTTGGAACCTGTGATATCTGTTACCTAGAGTTACTTGGCCCCGCACTCTCGAGACCCCATTCCAGAAGAAAAAGGAGTATACAAAGCTGCTTGGTTTTGTGAAAATTGACATTGTGAACTTATTACTTATGAAATGTATATGATGCTGATTATAGGTATGATCATGGATTAATTGCAGGCCGGTTGACTTCTGCAACACCATGTTTTTAGTTGCCATGTGTCCCCACCATGTGACTCCCAGTCTGAGTCTCTCGTCACAAGACACCCTCCTCAGCACTCCTTGTCCGGATTGCACCGTCCATAGACGCTTGCCAAGGAAAGAAATAAAAAACCCAACCCGAAACCAAGTTGCATCGCACTGATGCATACCGTGCATAGGCGTACGCGTGTAGGCCTATGTAACCAGGTACGTACCCCTCTTCTATGAAACAATGTTATCAGCATTATCACGTAAGTGGTATCATAGGCCTACGCGTGTAGGCCTATGTATACCCGTACGTGATTAAGCGAGCAACCGTGAGCATGGCGAGGGTACGTGACAGGGCAAACGGCAATATTATGGGTGGTCCCTTCTTCCAAAGTCCTTGGCCCTGAGTCAACATTTCACCGCCGTATCGCACATCATGGTATATTACCACATCATGGTGGTTGCATGGTGGGGACTGCATATAACAAGATTAACGATGCGGCGGTTAGCACGTCCCTGATCGAGTGACCCAAAGATCGCGTGAGGAAGAATAAAATTAATTATAATGTAATTTGGCATTCACAAAATAGAAATAGTGTATCAGTTGATGTGAGTGTAGCGGGAAAAACGTTTATGGATGCCTAAATATCAAAAAAGTACTCCATACAAATATATATCAGACTCTAATTAAACCAATAGTTTTCGGATTCTTATATTCATTGACAGCTTGTAAATAAAGTCCCCACAGAAAGTTGGAATATTTTTTAACCATAATATTTCTAAATTATTTGAGAATAATTGTGGCATAATATCTAGTACACAAAATAAATTGGTTTTTTAGGCTTAAAATACGCCTCAGTTGCGACCTACCTAGTTTGAAGACGAAGGTACAGCCCTTAGAAGGTAGCAGGTGTTCAAAAAGAAAGTGTGCCAAATCTGGACTGAAAAGCGCTATTAGCTTGCGTCTTCAATACACTCTGAACATGAACAGAAAAGACATTTAGGCAAATGGATAAAACACGCATGAGTAATTAACTTACACTAATAACGAGTTGATCCTCCCGTATGCTCATACGACAGCCTGACTATCCTTCTCATTGCTGTTCACCAGTCTCCTCACTCCGTCTGGGGTATGGCGTTCATTCCGTATACAGTATTCGACGCAGCTTGTGCCAAAGTGCTGCAAAAAAAAACCTGGTCACCTTTGCGGACTGCCCGCACGACCTAACTGATCCCATAAATTTTCGATGGATTCAGATCAGGGCTAACCGCTGGCCATGCATTTCGCTCATACCCATGATTTTTAAGAAAGTCATCAATTATCCTTGATCTGTGTGGACGAGCATTATCATCGTGTAAACAGATTCGGTCCAAGGTTCGCAGAATATGGTAGTGCAACTGGCTCCAGATCTCATCACGATACCGAGGCGCATTTAATGTTCCTTCAACCAAACCCAGTCTCGTCTTTCCGGTATGAAATACCGGCCCAAACCATGACACTTCCTCCATGCGTATGCTGACACTCCTTTAATGCAGCCATCTCAAATGTTCTCCTCGTCGCCTCCAGACTCTGACTCTGCCGTCAACCCTTTTTTCAACAGAATCTTGCTTCATCGCGGAACATGATGTTTCTCCACCTGTTCAAGTTCCACTGGCGATGTTGTTTACACGAGCGGCAAACGAGGCTGGCGGGGCCACCATGTGAAGGTAAGTCATTTGAGGATTCAGGCAAAGGGGTTGTCTTTTTTTCTTGCCTGCAATTGAGCTGCGTGAGGCTGTCTCTTATTATGTTCAGAAAGATCTCTGCCATATCGTTGTCGATATCGTCTCTGCACAACTCAGGTGCTGTGATTTACGCTGTTCACGCAGACACAAAGGGTATGAACCTATCTCTTGTGGAGTGGTCTTGGACGCCCGCCTTCTTGGTCCGTCTTTCACTTCCACTGTGTCCCGAAATTTGGCATTCAATTTCGAACGCCAACGTTTGGTGCAACCTATTAGAGATTTACCAGATTCAAGCTGTCCAATGCCCTAGGCTTTAGCCACATAAGATACCCAGCCATGATGATGCTTAGGTGAGATACCAATCAAATTGACCCTTTTGAAGAAGAGTCATGAACCTGAATCATTGTGCATTCATCCATGATCAGACACCTGTTCAATCATTTTCATTCAATACAATTCAAAGGCATTGAATGAACCCATACACTCTGCAATCAATAATGGTAACCAAGGTGAGATCAGATCAATAGCTCATTGGACTGAGTCAGAGCCCAGATTTGGCACATTTTCTCTAACCCTGTCACCTTCTAAGGCAGTAACTCGCTCCAAAACCAGGTATGGTTCAAATGAGGTGTCATTTTAAGCCTTAAAGAACGCTTTGTAGTGATACTAATATATGCACATTTTCTAAAATTAAATTCAGAAATTATGGTTAAAAAAATATTCCAAAATTTCTGTGGGGACTTTAGTTTATTGAAACGCCTTGACCAATTACCACATCTTTATTGGAACCACCAATGTCTCATATGCTATATATTAAGAAATGTAAGGTTTGGTAATAAAAATGTCAGCCATCTTGGAAAATACGGCACATGAACCATTTAGAGTGTGGGAATAATTGTTTTGAACTCCTTGACCCAGAAAAAAAATTTTTACACCAAAATTGTATTCTTAGGTGTTTTTGGCTTAAGATGGCTCCCATTTTGGAAATTGGCGTTAGTATTCAAATTGCCAACACTTTTATTTGGTCATAACACGTTTAATGAACTCACATCCCCACACCCAATAGGTCAATTTTGAGCTAGGGGGTGACAAATGTATATTACCGGCTCCGGTACCCCACTCTCCTAAACTGGTGATGCGGCAGCACTACAAGCATGACCATATGCGCAGAATCACCCTGCACAGCCTTTTACATCCTCATTGACTCACCCTTGACCCAGACAAGGTATACAATCACCAAATCATTACACTCAACTTCAGTAGCAGTACACTTAGTGCGGCTTTTTTGCTTAGATTTCTTTTTAGATTGTGCTCTGACAACTGACTACATTACTTGACTCTGACAAAGGTGGCGGGAAAATGGAGAGGGGGATACTTGGCATTATTGACTCGTTTGATGCACTCGGGTTTCACCCGAGGCTGATACACTTTGAGTTTGTCTTCTGGTGTTAGGCCGCCTAGAGGTTCCTTATCAGTCATAGAATAAAATTGTGCATAAAAATCCATATAACTTTCTGAACACGCTAATGTATAGTGGACAGGCTACAAGAATCATGTATGGCTTCTGTATGGCAGTGTCACTTCACATAGTCTGATCGTAGCATTGCACCAATTGGCTAAAAGCATTGGATCAATTGGTCTTCAAAAACTTGCGGCTTTTATTGAAACCTTTGAAAAAGACCAGTACTCGTGTAACGCCGGATGTTGGTACCGATTTGAATTTACTGAGTGCTGTTAGGTTGCATGTCCTGACACCCTGCTCTTTAAAAGAGGTAACTTATGAGGGCGCTCTTCACTAAAATAATAGCTGGGGGAAAACAGTGGCGGCAGAATCTCAAATTCGACATCATTGGATTTAACACTTAAAAACGAAATCTTGACGAAAAAAATCCGATTTCTGTTAGATGTTTCAAGCAATTTCTTATTCCAAAACCGTCTGAGATGCAGTCTGTAAGGCCATAGAACCGGTACAGGATGTGTTCGCGGGGAGCCCAAACCCACCTCCAGATGGTACCAGACGGATAGCCCAGGCTTACCACTGTTGTTCAGCATGGTTTAATGCTCTGAATTTATAGGCTACCAGTGTCGTACCAGCATGGGTTTACAGCTGGATTTACCAGCAGTTGCTCGAGCTTGGATGCGAGGCTGGCGACGGTCTAGTTCCCAGCGGCTCGAGCTTTGGATACGAGCCAACGAGAAAACTCAACGAGATTTGAGAACCATCACTGGCTGCCTCGTCCTACTCCATCTGAACTCCTACCAGTGCTTTCGGCATTGCCCCTGCAGTACTCGGAGAGACACCACACGCATAAACTAGGGAATAAGGCCCTGTTGGACAACAAGCACTGCTGCATAACACTGTCAAAGAATCACACAAAATCGGTAGACGAGACGCGCTCTCGCCGACCTTTATGCCGAAACGCTGCTAAACTCTCCAGTTCCCCTTTAAACATCTTACAGACATGGAATATTGCATGGACTAGTTTTTTTTTTTTGATACCCCAATTACCAGATCAACTCCTATTACACCTAAGACAGAAACTTACCACCTGGCGCAATCTCCCACAGCACTGAATGGGTCACCTGAAACCGGATTCGCACAGGAGTCGGTCGCACCGATGGGGGCTGCGTAAATCTCCAGCCTGCCAGTGCCAATGTGGTTCTCCAGCACAGACTGCGGATCACATTCAATGAGTGCCCTACCTTTCATCAACCGGTGGACACAGATTCTCAAACCCCAACCCAATCAACAGTGAGTTGGCTCCAACGCTACAACATATTTAGCTGTGCTCATACGCAAGAAGAAGAAGCTTAAAGTATATGGTCTGGACATCTCTGGAAAACACTGTGATAATCATGTTCTAACAGGAGTGCCCTTGGCCCGCACTCTCGAGACCCACATCAAGAAGACAAAGAGTATACACAAGATGCTTATGATTTTGTGAAATTGACCATTGTGAAGTTATTACGAGAAATGTCTACTGATGCTGATTTGAGGTATGATCATGGATTTCCTTGCAGGCCGCGTTGACTTCTCAACACAGGTTAGTTAAAATATAATATGTTAATCAATTTTAAGAAGGCAAAGAAATCAAAACCCAACACGAAACCAAGTGCATCGCACTGATGCATACCGGGATAGGCGTAAGCGTTGTAAGGCTATGGTATCACCAGGTAGTACCCTCTGCCATGAATTCACATGTTCCAGAATTATCAGTCCCGTGGTAACATAGGCTACGCGTGTAGGCCTAGTATACCACGTATGATAATGCTGAGACCATGTGATGCATGGCAGAGGGTACGGTACAGGCAAACGGAAAGATTTATGGGTGGTCTTCTTCCAAAGTCCTTGGCCCTGAGTCCTTAAAACATTTCACCGCCGTATCCGTACATCATGGTATATCACACATGGTGTGATGGTGGGGAATGCAATATAACCAAATATAACAATGCGGCGATCGCACTTCCCTGATCAGAGTGACCCAAAGATCGCGTGAGGAAGAATTAAAATTAATATAATTGTACATGCATTCACAAAATGAAATAGTTGTATCAGTCTTGATGTGAGTGTATCGGAAAACTTGTATGGATGCCTAAATATCAAAAAAGTACTCATACAAATATATATAATACTCATATAAACACAATCGTTGTAGGTAGTACTTATTATATTATCTGGACAGCTTGTAAATAAAGCCCCCACAGAAAGTTTGGAATATTTTTAACCATTGTATTCTAAATTTATTGAGAATAATGTGCATAATATCTGTTATCACAAGCAAAGCTTGTTTTTTAGGCTTAAAATACGCCTCAGTTGCGACCATACTAGTTTGAAGCGAAGTTACTGCCATTAGAAGGGAGCAGCGGGCAAAAGAAAGTGCCAAATATGGAAGTGAAAAGACGATTAGCGGTGATTCTTCAATTACACTCATGACATGAACAGAAAAGACATTTAGGCAATGGATACAAACAAGCATGAGTAATTAAACTTACCCTAATAACGAGTTGATCACATCCGTATGCTCCTACGACAGCCTGACATCTCCTTCTAATGCTGCTCACAAGTCTCCTCACTCTGACCTGGGCTATGGCGTTCCTTCCTGTATCAATATTCGACGCAGCTGTGCCAAAGTTGCTGCACTGTCACCCTTTTGCGGACTGCACTACCTAACTGATCCCATAAAATTTTGATGGGTTCAGATGCAGGCTAACCGTTGGCCACTGCATTCGCTCTACTCCATGCATTTGAGAAAGTCACAATTTCCTTGCTCTGTGTGGACGAGAATTATCATCTTGATAAACAGCATTCGGTCCAAGGTGCTGCCAAGATATGGATAGTGCAATGGCTCAAGAATTATCACGATACCGAGCAGCATTTTTAAGGTTCTTCACAACCAAAACCAGTCTCGTCTTTCCAGTCACTGAAATACGGCCCACCATGAACTTCCTCCATGGTCATTGCTGAAACTCTTCAATGCAGCATCTCAAAAATCGTTCTCCTCGTCGCCTCCAGATATGACTATGCTCGTCAACCTTTTCAAAACAGAAATCTTGCTTCATCGCTGAACATGATGTTTCACCACCTGTTCCCATTCCAGGCGATGTTGTCTACACAAGCGCAAACGAGCCTGCGTAAGGTAAGTCATTTGAGGACTACCGGGCAGGTCCTTCTGCCTTCAATTGAGCGCGTGAAGTTGTCTTTATTACGTGTTGAGAGATCTCGCCATAGCCGTGTCGATACGTCTCTGCCAATCAGGTGCTGTGATTCTTTTCCGCAGAGCACACAGGGTTATGAACCTATCCTCTTGTGGAGTGGTCTTGGACGCCCGCTTCTTGGTCTCTCTTTCACTTCCTGTGTCCCGAAATTTGCGCATTTCAATTTCGAAACGCCAAAGTTTTGTGCAACCTCTTGTTGAGATTACCGCTTCAAGAATGCCAATTGCCATGCTTTCGCCACATAAGATAACTAGCCATGATGATGCTCAGGTGAGATACCAACATCAAATGACCCAGCTTTGAAGAAAGAGTAGAACAATGAATCATTGTGCATCATACATGATCAGGACACCTGTTCAAATATATTTTATTCAATACAATTCAAAGGCATTGAATGAACCCCTACACTCGGCAATCAATAATGGTAAACCAAGGTGAGATAGATCAATAGCTAATTGGACTGAGGGGAGCCGCAGATTTTGGCACATTTTCTCAACCTGTCACCTTCTAAAGGGCAGTAACTTCGCTCAAACAGGTATGGTTTTCCAAATGAGGCTGTCATTTTAAGCCTTAAAGACAGCCTTTGAGTGTACTAATCTTATGCACATTTTCTAAAATAATTCAGAAATATATGGTAAAAAAATATTCCAAACCTTCTGTGGGACTTTAGTTTTATTGAAAACTCCTGACCCAATTAATCTGTAATTTGACACCCACAACGTCTTCATATGCCTATATATTAAGAAATGTTAAGTTGTGTCAATAAAATGTCAGCCATACTTGGAAAATTCGGCACATGAAACATTTTATAGTTTGGGGAATAATTGTTTTGAACTGCTTGACCAAGAAAAAAAACATTTTACACCAAAATGGTCTTCTTAGGTGTTTTTGGCTTAAGATGGCTCCCATTTTGGAAAATGGCGTCGGTATGCAAATTGCCACCACTTTTAATTGGTCATCCCACGTTTTCATGAACTCCACATCCCTACGGTCAATTTGAGCTATGATGAAAATGTTATTATTCCGGCTCCGGTACCACTCTCCTAACCTGGTTGATGCTGCAGCATTATAAAGCATGACCATATTGCGCAGAATTCACACTGCAAAGCTTTTACATCTCATTGAATTCACCTTGCCACCAACACAGTATACCAATCACATTCATTACACTCACATTCAGTAGCAGCCTTAGTGCGGCTTTTTGCTTAGATTTCTTCTTTGCTTGTGCTTGACACTGATACATTATCTGACTTGACAAGGTTGGCGGACATGGCGGAGGGCATTACTTGCGCGTTTTGACTCGTTGATGCAATCGGGTTTCACCGAGGCTGATACATTTGGAGATTGGTCTTCTGTGTTAGGCCGCATAGAGGTGTCATTATCAGTCTGAATAAAAATTGTGCACATAAAATCCATATACCTTTTGAACAACGCTAATTTATAGCTGACAGGCTACAAGAATCATGTATGGCTTCTGTATGGCAGTGTCACTTCACACGTCTGATCGTAGCATTGCACCAATTGGCCAAAAGCATTGGATCAATTGGCTCAAAAATTGGATTTTATATGAAACCTTTCCCGAAAAAGACCAGTACTCGTGTAACGCCGGATGTTGGTACCGATTTGAATTTACTGTTGGCCTGTTTTGAGTTGGCATTCCTACACCTGCTCTTTGAAAAGATGTAATTATTGAAGGCGGCTTCTTACCTTAAAATAATAGCTGGGGCAGGAAACCAGTGGCGGGCAGAAATCTCAAATTAGGACATCATTGATTTACACTTAAAAACGAAAATCTTGACGAAAAATCCAGATTGTGTATATGTTTCAAGCAATTTCTTATTCCAAACCGTTGAGTGCAGGTCTGGTAAGGCCCATAGAACCGGTACAGGATTGTGTTCACGGGCAGCCCAAACCCCAACACCGTGGTACCAGACGGATAGCCAGGCTTACCAGTGTTGTTCCAGCTGGTTTAATGCTCTGAATTTATAGGCCTACCAGTGTCCTACCAGTGTGGGTCTTACAAGGCTTGGATTGACCAGCAGTTTGCTTCGAGCTTGGATGGCGAGGCTGGAGACGGTTTAGTTCCCAGCGACTCGAAGCTTTGGATACGAGGCCAGAGACAGCCTGGGTGAACTAAAGGGGACATATGGGTAGTGGCCCTGACCTAGATTGACCCAGCTTTATTCCTACCAGCAACTACTGACGCTTGGATTTCCAGTGACTATGGAGCTTGGAGGGAAATGAGGCTTGAAGAAATCTGGAAAACAGGCTGTGGCTCCGTAAAGCTACTGTTCTGTTTTTTGAGTGCAAGTTCAAGACGGGCACGCAAGTACAACCTGTCCACATGATACATTATGAATAGAATACGAATGGAATTTCACCGCAATTGTGTCTGGCGAAAATAGCCCTAGTAGCTGAAGAAAAAGCGCCATTCAAACCAAAGCAGGACCGACAGACAGTCTTGAGATGAGAGCCAACTCACTGTGAGTGTTTCTGAATTTTTATGTGTAAAAAACAGATGAGATAAGTATTATTGGGAAATGGGAACACCAACCGGTCAAATAAGGCCTAAAATCGGGTCGGTTTGAAATTTTGGCAGTCTGTATACCGTAATCTATTTCGCTTCATTTTGGATAAGTTGTTATATGAATGAGGCTATGCCGTAATAATTCTTTTAGGAGAGAGGTCTCTCATCCTATTTTTTTTAAGAATGTATAAAAACATTCATTTTACACTGTGATTAAAAAAATTTATTGCATCACAGTATTAGGCTTATTCCATTAGGGAAGCCGGAATTCCAAAATTTAGAATGTGAAACGTGACTGGTTTATACTGAGACTACAAAAACAAACTGTATCAGATAAAAGAGTTTTAAAATGATCATTCATAAATACTCTATATCTTGCGACAATTCTACAGAACATCATACTACAACTTCGCAAATTTCAATTGACTTTTGGGTGGATCACTGATAGTGTTTTAACAAATAATTTTAAGTAATAAGCCATATATATCTAATAATTTTATTATATATATTATCTATATATAATACCGATATCTAATATATATATTATATATGTTATATACTATATATATATATATATTATTATTGCAACTAAAGCAATTTACTTTCACATTCACACAACTACGGGGAAGTGAAAATACAACAATACTCATAAACTTAAAACCGAATGCTTGTAACCACATTGGAATGCAAACCATAACCACGATCTCGTTTTTTGTGGTCTTGGTAGAACCAGAGAAAAGCTGTTGTTGCTAGAGAATATAATCAACACCAGATCCCGGAGGCCAATTTAAGATGTACAGGATGATGTCAGAATAATTGATGAAATTGCAGATTTAATTATTAAAAATCAATTTTAACTCTCACAATACTTTAAAACTTTGGAAAGTGATGCGATACTCTATAAATCTAATGAGAAATTCATTCTTTAAACAATGAAATCATCAAATTCACTCCAGGTGGTGGCGGCCAAGCCCTATTATTATAGCAACTCACCAAAAATGTCAAAAGGAAGAAAATTACAACAATACAGAGTTGCAAACCACAACAATTGGATTTTTGATGGGTGTAGTCTTCTTGGTTGTTTCCATGACCCACTACGACCCATCTCGTTCGTTATTAAACAAAAAAAAAATCGAAAGAAATAACCCTTCCAGTGGAGGTGATTGTTCATCTACAACGGTTTGGAATAAGAAATATCCTGACAACATATAAAAAAATCAGAATTTTGTCAACAGGAAGGGTTAACCTACGTTAAATTAAAGCTAACACTATGTTAGATCAAAGGTAAGATCAAGGTCAAAGGGGAATCAAGTTGTAAACAAGCGTGATTGGTGCTAATGCAATCTTATACGCATGTATCAAACATCGACGTTAAATCAGCATGATAAAGTGCAATTCAAAACTAGACAACCATCTACCTCCTGTTTTTTAATACTTTTTATGTGTTCTGATTCTTGTAACACATAGGCCTGGCGACCCGACCAGTGTTTTAAAATACTTGTTAACTTACAAATCAGGGATATAAAAGTGCTTGCTTAATGTAGAAGCAAACCTTCAAAATAGTGAAAAAATTGACAGAAGTATTGAGGGACATTTTGTCATATCGTCACCAGCAAAAGACCATACAGCGACGTCAATTCCCAAAATCTACACTGAACCACGCTGATTGTGGTTTAACCAGGATACACCAATCCGATTTTACACATTCCAACACCTCACTGGCACCATAGCTGGGTGCATCAGCTTGTTAATCACCCAAATGTGCAGAGTAAGTGTAGCTTTGAATTATACTTATCAAGCGTGGTACAGACACACAAAGCTAGATTGGGTGAGGTTTGGGGTTGGAGGCCACCCCCAGTTATGGGGATATCAATTATGACCATCACTTGGCTAGTCGGATTTGTCTATATTAATAAACAAAGACAACAATGGTCGTGTTTGAGGTAAACTGTATTGAATCATGGTGCACAAATCACGCTGAAAATCGTGATATTCACCGGGGAAAGGCATTTGTCTCAAGGTCGTAATTTGATACGCACAATAGAAATTACAGAATCAGAAAAAGTACTGCATTGCCTTTAATACACAGATTCAAGCCAACCACCTGCAGGTTGGTAGTTGAACCTTTAACCACCCTTCTCGGAATTGATACCGGTAGGTGGCACTCTATAATTTAATCATCATCAGGGGTGGCGGCGGTGCGGCCAAGAAATCCCAAAGTAGATAGTCATTTAAAACATATAAAACTCTAATTTTTTATGTTACAAGCAATATGCTCTTGTACCCAACTGGGGAGTGAACAATCAACAATGAGAAGTGGGGAAGCTCAAATTATATTGTTTCCCGTTCCCCCCCCCAAATGTCTGGTTACACCTCTATTTCTTTTTTACATTAAAAAAAAATATTTTAGCTATTCTTTTCAGAGTTTTTAACATTTAAAAAACTTATTTTATTAAAATTAAAAGTTGAGATTGAGGAATAATTGCAATATCTAAAATTTCTGAGACAATGGCAGCCAAGCCTCTTTAGCCTCTTTTTAAAGAGACATGGTGAGATTTCCAGGAAGAAGAAGAAGAAGCGCCCCCAATTTTTCTAACCCCGGTTTTTAATATTTGGACTGCTACCAAGGATTAGATCACCCCTGAAGGATTAAGCCGATCGCAGCTTTAGGGTAATAAGATGATTAGTAGTTTCTGTCGGCACGACCAGAAATCAAAGCATGGGTTTCTATGGGGAGCGATTACGGCTACGATTAGAGGCAAGTTCAACAAAGGTTTCGGTTTCTTTTGCAACATTTGTCCAAATAAACCTTCGAACCGTTCTCGGTAGGTGGTATACAACTGATATAGGAAATGAGAGGAAATTGTATCCTATAAAAAAAATCTCCTCTGTCACTTTAATATAGCAACTCCTCCAACCAAATCAGGAATACAGACAACAAAAAATTAGACCACTTGATGTGGGTCAGTCATGGGTGTGTTCCCATGACACATAAGATGTTGCTTTTTGAACTGCTTAAACCAATGACCAGGTTTAATGTGGAAGTTCTTGGCCAACACTGCTCGATATTTCTTAAATCCTGACCAAAAACTTACATCAACGTGTCGCTTGCTTCCGTCACAAACAAATGAAAATGTAAAATACGCATATACTCATGTTAATAACTGTTCTGCTTACATTCATTACACAAAAAAAGAACCACTCATACAAATTAAGTTTGAGGTATGTTAATGTCACTTGCATGTATGATTATTTGGCACAGAGAGAAAAAAATACAAGTAAAAAGAGTTGTATAAAATAAGGCATATAATGGTGTCATACAAACCAAAGTAACAAGTGATAAATGATTATGATCCAAGTCAATTTTTTTAAAAGTGTTGTAGGAGTATTATGAGGGCATGAATGTCACTTTCAGACAATTTATGAACTATGCAACTTATGCAACACCATTTAAAAGGGTTCCCCATGGGTTATAAAGTGAAATCCACAATTTTACTTGACAAGGGTATTTTATGCTAAGGGCAGTACGGGAGGGAACTTTATTTGGGAATTGGAGGCCAAATTGAATGCCAATGTATTTATTTTGGGGTTTTGTTTTCTGGTAGAGGGGCAAGTGTCAACTTGGAATGGGTATTCCTATACCTCTCCTTTGAGACCATGTTTTCCGCGCCTTTTTCAGACCAAAATTATACAGGGTGGAACAAGATATATATATTCGCAACAAAAGGAGATGAAATTAACCTGTAGCAAACTCAGCTGACCCTTTTGCAAAATGGCTCCCAAAAACTAAACTTTTATCAACATAATGCCAAATAGGAACTAGGACCCAATTTTGTAATTGTGAAAAAGATATATTATATAGCCTGGTACCCTACCTTGTGTTTACTGTATGTCTCAGTGGACAAAAATGAATGTTAATATTTAAACACTTGCATGGAAAAGAGGACTTTCATGATTATTTCTTCTTTATCGACTTTTGAGCAAACCAAACAAGCAGGATGGTTAGCTTCCACATCACCAAATCAAATGTAAGGTGTGCAATCTTGACTGCGCGCCAAGTATTACACCTTAGTTTGTTCAGGACTTCACTCAGTCAGCAACCTTTTTAGCTTTGAATTCCAGACAGCAACCTTTTTTTTAGCTTTGATCAATGGTGCATCCAATAACCCAATCTAAATTGTTGGCCTATTTCAGTGTTAAATTACAGTAAGTTGATTCTATTATTCGGTGCCATGTAACAAAAATCACGAAGATCACCAACATGGGGTTCTGAAAAAAAGAATGAAGTTTACTGTTTAGATTCTAAGTTAGCTATGCAGCGATTAACTCCAGTGTGAAACCCATCTATTTTTTTATGAAGTAGGAATGGATAACCATGGTGAATCAGCAAAGAAAACCGGCATATTAACAATTTACCATAACAACTTGCCTAACTAAGGATTATGAAGTTTTGTTCAGGTAGTTATGAATTATGCTGGGGGTTGCATATGGGTGCTTAATACAAAGGTGATTTTTGGTAAAAAAGAACAAAAACATCGAAATGTTTTAATTGTGTGAGTTTCTAAAGGGATTCAGTAAAAATGCTACAGAATAACATTCTTTTGAAGATTCTTATCTAAAAATGAATATTTATTGTATTATGACCAAATTATGGCAATCTGGTTTAAAGGAAAGCAAATGTTCTCAAACTTGGCAAAACCATGGTAGGGACACAGAAGCCTGTTAACAGTAAAAATATATTTAAATTTCTTTGAATGTGAGATAATGACAGGTTTTAAGAGGGTATTCAAAGCTGCTTCTTTCCCTCCCTTCATCCAAACAATGGTGCAGTGCAGAAAGGAAATAAGCAAGTATCATTCTTTTTAACAATAGGCAGGCGTATATAAACAATTGCGTTGTACTTACACAAAAATTATTATTCTTTTGTTCAACTGATCCATGAACAAAAGAAAATTCCACATTCCAAATACAAGCCCACACCTGGCAAATGCCTCTAAACCATGCCTTATGTTTGAGGGGGGCAAGGAATGTGGTTGTTAATTTTTAAAGCAATTAAAAAAAAAAAAAAAAAAAAACACTTAATTTTCAAAATTTGTTGTGATTAGGAGTTTTGTTGTCGCATGCCTGAGGCAGGAGAACACATAGGGATCACTTTGTCCCCTGTAGTCTTGTTGATGTCTGTTGTTATGTTGGGTTGTTGTGAAAAAGGGTGAACATGTGCTTGAATATCCACATAATTTGATGGGATTTTATACAAACGTCCAGTCATAGATGTAACATGGGATCCCGCATTGGCTGATGAGGTCAAAGGTCACATACCAAGGTCAAGGTCATTTGAGGTAAGTTGTAAGATAGGATTGAATGAAATGTAAAAATTGCTCAATGAAAAGTTTAAGTTCATTAGAACCAAACTTGAATCATAGGGTGCAACCTTGGGCCCCATATGTATGTGGTCAAAGGTCCATCCCAAGGTCAAAGGTCATGTGAGGTCAAGTTGGTAAGAAGGATGAAAATGTTAAAAATGCCTCAATTGAAAAGTTTAGTTCAATTATAGAACAAAACTTTGAACATAGGTGCACATTGCACCATTGGGTCCCTCATTTGGTACTGGGTCAAGTCACATCCAAGGCAAAGAGTAATGCGACTATTCATACAAACCGAGCGGCAGGCGCGACACATGCGGTCGAGGACCGAGTATTTTGTGGTAATGTCTAGTAAACATACCTTGAGCGGTTTATTTAAATGCTCAACAATGTGTGAATGATCATAAGAAGGGATATCTTGAAATTAGATTGGGGTCCCCGATCCTAATTAAACGGCAGCACTGGAAACATGGAAATTTCTGTCATCATTATGTGAAAATTGCACAATCTCAGGAAAATGATCCTAATGACTTGTGTGTGGAACCAACGGAAAAGATAAGGAATGACCGGTGGACATGTACATGGTGGCTATTTTCCCAGCATTTCATATTGGAATGACATTTTCAGCGGCCCCCGTTTTTTGAATTATTCATAGGGATCGAATTAATATTCTAATTACAAAATTTCGTCTATGCGACACATAGAGAAGTCCAGCTTTACCATGCACAGGTATATTCGAAATGCAATTACCAATTTTTGCTTGCACTGTGAAAAATCTCAATTGTGTGAAATAGGGCACTCTTGAAAAAAATATGCTATTGCTTTGGCTGTGTCATGCACTAAATGTATTTCTGAGTATTCAGACAGATTTCAGGCATATCCTTTAACACCATAATGAACTCTTCTAAAATGGTTAGTAATTTATTTCTCCGTAACAAGTTTAAGCAGTAAAACATGCCATTTTACTTTTGTCTTGTTTTTTTTGTCTTAAAAATAGTCAAGCAAAAAACGTTATTAATTCAGTCAAACCTACTAAATATGGTTTTTAAAACAAATACAAATATAGCAGGAAGTGCCAAATTGGAAAATATTAAGCTTTTTTAATTACAAAAAATGGGCTTGTTTGCTTATCCAGATACTACTCGCTAGATACATGCAACCGGATGCCAGACAGACAGGCCACACCATTTTGATACTTATTTACAAAAACAAAACAAACCCTGATATGTAATGTATATTGATTACCTATGCTGCCATTTTGAAATGCAGCATCTATGGTCAGTTTACGCCCATTATTCTGCATAATGGGTCGCCGTCGCAATGCATTTTCTTATTAAATGAAGCTGTTTTTGTTTTAGGGAATAGATAGAAATAAAGGGTGCAATGTCATTTATGGGCTCATAATGTTCCTCGGCCAGAAAAAACATTCAATATGGGCTCGGTGCGCCTCGCCCATGATTAGTTTTTCTGACCTCGACACTTATTCGCCTATAAATGACACTGCAAGCCCTTTTTTCTAAATAAAAGTGCCACTACAGTTCTTTTTAAGTGAGTCAAACCGTGCCTTTGCACATCAAAATAAGTTCATTTGTATAGACAATTTTTGAGCCATAGTGTAAAATTGCTAAATTGATTGATCTTGAATGAAATTTTATAGATTTGCTTAAAATGTGACTCGCATATACAAAGGTGAAGTATTACCCTTTCTCTTACATTAAAATAGTTATTATATATATTCAGGTTTAAATAAGCTTATTTTACTCAGGTTAAAACCAAAGTGTTGCAGAAAAACATTTAATCTTTAAAATTAGAAGCAATTGCAAATAAGTACATTTCCATCCACTCAGTGGTCCCTTGAGTGCTACACGTAAATTTGGGGTTTTGTTTACACTTTTAAACCATTCAATTGTTTTATTTCAACAATCAAACAGGAAGTGTAGTGAGACAAACAATGTTGGAAATTTTACACACACCCAGCAATTAAATTCTAATGCATACTGTTAATTAAGATCTAAACACCATTTATTTAAAATCAAAATATCAGGAGTCGGCTCTATTTATTTTTAAATGTGGGTTTAGATCTAAATCGAAAATGTATATAATTTAGAATTTAAAGCGGGGGGTTATGTTATTTTAAATTTAATTGATAAAGCATTTAATTTGGTTTAGGTGTTTAAAAACAGTGGACCTACCTACTTTTACTGTGTGATTGTTTACCAACACTTTAAAATGTTTAAGGTGGGTCCATGTGTAGCTCAAGAGTTACTAAATAGGTCTAAGGATCATATTTCCCAATATGTTGTCAATCAAAACAATTTAAACAAAAAGAATGCATTCTCATTTAATTTATGTAGGGCTTTTCAGCTTCAGATGTAAAAAATCACAAATACAGGATTTTTCAGATGTTTCGTTTTGATTTTTTCTGGGGAACCCAACCTCCTATTTTCATTTTTTCTGCAGATTTGAAAGCAGGTGTGCTCTTTAATAATTTCTTGCTGCAGTATCATAGACATACTTAAAACTCAAGATATGGCCATTTTTCCCAAAAATGTGTGTTTAAAAATCATGTTTTGGGAAAAAAATTCCATATCTTGAGTTATGGGCATTTAATATGTTACCCACAGCAGGAGGAATATGAAAGAGAAAACCTGCTTCAGTATAAATTGGCAGAAAAAATAAAAAAAATAAAAAAAATAAAAAATTCAAAAGTAAAAATATGAAAAACCCTGGTCTTTTTGATTTTGACATCTGAGAGTTGAAAAGCCTGTAGAAAATGGAAAATGAGACAACCCAAAAAAGTTTCCCCCTTTTTTTTTTGGGTTTTTTTTTGGGTTGCAATTGTTTTAGATGTGACAACATATTGGACAATGATCTTTAGATATATTTTAGAACTTCTCTGAGCTACACAGGGGACCACCTTAAAAGTGAGCAAAAACCTAAAGTTTTTTGTTACAGTATACGGCAAGTTAACATCGTGGGGGTGTCAGCTTTGCTAACAAAGGCCATTTTTGTAAGTCCTGGTAGAAATAATTACAGCTCTAAACAATATGATACAAGCATGGAATGATATATATATTCCCTGGATTTTGCCATGCCAAGGTTATATAATTCTCTCCTTGGTTATACTCTTCGAACTCTCTCTTTTAATAATCAAGAAGTCAACATCTTCTTTATGTCAATTTGGGTTTTAACCTTGTTTTGGCAAAATGACGATATGATTTTCAAGTGCTCTTTGTGTAACCTAAAAACCTATGGACATTTTACCCTGGTCTCTTGTTTTAAAACCTCAGTTTTTATACCCACATGGAATTTGTTTACCTAATGGCTGATCCAGTCAGATCTAGGAAAAAAGAATTTGTTTTTGATGAGGATCAGTACACGTCCAATATGTTACATGATCAGAGGAAATATTGTTTTTGAGTTGTAAGCTAAGTGAGAAGGTAAAGTTCGTGTTTTTCAATGATTTGGAAAGGCAGGGAATTTATCAAAATGCAGTACATCCAATTGAATGAAACATATGGACTAAGTTACATTTTGTGACTTATTAATGTTAATGCTTCATTTTGGGAGCTTTTGGTATGCATATTTCAAAGGTTATCAATGAAAAAGTTGAAATCCAAAATCTTACTTGATTCAGATGTTGCACATGTTGTATCACACAGGGTTGACATTACACTATAGACCACTTCATTACAAATAAGCCCTTTCACAATTTCAGATTCAAGATGCATTGTAGGTAATATCCGACAATCTTTTTGTAGATAAACAAAATGAGGCTACTGTACAATTTCAATGTGGTGAACTTTGACGTTTTCACAAAATTACTTAAAACTCGGGTTTTTAAACAGGTTTTTCTTTTTCATGTTGTTAATGTCATATTCAACTGTATTTAATAACTGTCATGAAGGAATTGAGACTGCATAGTTCATAAAACCCAAGTAAGAGATATTTGTGAAAACGGCAAAGTTCACCACATTGAAATTATGCAGTAGCCTCGTTTTGTTTAGCTACAAAAAGATCGTCGGATATTACCCACAATGCATCTTGAATCTGAAATTGCGAAAGGGCTTATACCATCAACCTTGGCCTAAGCCTTAAACACATACATAACAGAAACCATTTTGGGGAAAAGAATACAAAATATCTTCCTTTGCTATTTTCTGATTGTGTAAACATGGATAGAAAGTTAGAAATGAAAGAAATTTCATATCTTTCCTTGTAATGCTCAAATCAGCAAGCAAGGTTATGCATAATGTAGCTACATGTGCAAGACTTTGACCATGGTTTCTGAATGCATGATAATCTCAAGACAGGTTAGGTAAGTTGAAGGCAAGATTGTGGATCATGAATATGTATATTATTGGACAGAACTAGCAATGGATCCATCCACTTTAGTTCACAAAAAATTGGGGGGAAATTACATGAATTCTGCTGGAAAACAGTGAATTATTAACATTTTTTAAAGGTTATTGTAGAAATAGCACCCCTTCTTTATACCAGTTTTCAATAATTTAAGACCCATAGTTATACCAGAAAGCCTGAAAATGCTCCCTTTTTTGGTCACACATCATGCAGCATAAAACTCACCTTTCCTCTAACATGTCTGAGAACCTTCGGCCTCATCCTATCTCTATTACTTACAATGAATGTAAATCAAAAATCTCCATTATGAAATGAGCACATCAAAACTGACAATGTGGCTGAAGCTATGATGTAAAATAAACCCTCTCTGCCATCCATTACCTGATCATCAGTGTCAATTAGCATTCTTAGCTGTATGGACAACGACTCAGATGAAATGATACCTTTTTCTCTTAGCCTTTCATATGATTGAAGCACCCAGAGACAAACCATTATTTTGAAGTTATTCAAATGCGTTTTCATTACAATTCCAATATATTAGGACTTATTCTTTTTCATATTTGAACAAATAGGGTCATGAAATTTTTTTGAAATTTGAAAGAGTCCCAAACAGAGTCAGTGTGGAGCTGACTGCATATCATTTGAAAATCCATCTTAAAAACCACTAACCTAGTATTGTTACCTATACAGAATATACTAGTTGACAGAGTTTAAAGTTCTCAGATTAATTTGCATACAGATAATACATAATATAATTCTTAAAAACTGTTTTAACAAAAGGCCAAAACTGGATTTCACTTCTTTTGTAAACTTGTAATCATTTACAATTTACACAACCTTTGATTTTCAGGTTTATTCGGGTGCAGATTCATAAGATACATAATGCCCTAACTTCCATGAAGGAACCAATGCATCTTGATACTTCTTGATGATGTGGAAATTAGGCCATTATGTCCCTAATGCATCTGCATTGTCATAAACCTGAAATCTAAAAGTTGTAATCCGAGTTGTAAAAGGATTCCAACTGTTTGAATGTCCACATTTTAAGATTAAGTGGCAATGGACTAATCCATTTGAAATCCTACACCTCCCTGTGCAAAACTTTGCCTACTCTTCCACAATGAAGGTCACATTATCCAATGGGCAATTCCCCTAGGCAATTCCATTTTGTAATAAGTCCCCTTAAGATGATCATCAGATTCTTCCAGAGGGAGTGTTGATTTCAAATTTAGACACCCAATGGGCTATTCCCATTTAGTATCCATACTCCTCCTGATGTAGAGGACTATTTCTTGCACCATAGTATTAACCACTTCTGACAGGAAGAGCGCCAATGCATTGTTGGATTGATTTTCTTTTAGCATGATGGATGGAGCAAGGCGTGTATCCAGTAACAGCTTACCAGATGTACAAAATGTTGACATAACCCTATATTGGAAATTTTTGTAAGTTTTGTTATTTCACACAATTACCACTTTAAAACTTGTGAAAATATTTTGTGTTCCTGTTGAATCAGTGATTAAATATTAAAATGTAAAATCACCAAAATTTAATATCATAAAATGCCCTCCCTAGACAGTACTTGGCAACTCACCTGATTAATAATCATGTTGCTGTGTAACTTCTGGCAATATAGTATACAATATACAAAGTTTCTATTCTTGTCTTTCCTTTCAATAGCCACCAATACTCAGTTCATAATAGACCCTTTCATAAGCGAATTTTACTGACCTAACAATGCCCTATAATCTCCTCACAGGCATCACAACGCAACTGTCTGAGCGCACAACATTTTCGCCTTTGCCCTAATGCACTCACTGGCAAGCACTTGTTTTAATATCGCGAGCACAAGGACGCTTGCGTTGGCGTACATTGTATGCTATCTCCGAACCATTTCGATATTCCTTGCAAAAATCTATTCTTATACAGTCCAGTTGTCTACAGCAACAGTTTTTATTTTTTTTTGTTATTGTAAAAAATTTTGAGATCTTATGAATTTGAAATTGATTCAAATTTGCTGTCTAAATGTTACTATAATATATCTTGACCTTGAAAAAAGACCTAAATGGACAAAGATATATAACAATAAGATTCTAATAACAAAGTGCACAGCAAATATGCTGTATAAATGTTAACAAATATACTCTTGAACTTGAAAAAAGAACTAAATGACAAAGATATATAATAATAATAATAATAATAAAGTGCACGGTTGTGCTCATCTGTGTTATGTAAAATATTTACAGTTAAACTACAACCCACATCAAAAACAAAAAACATTACCTGCTAATTATTGTCAGAGCAATGATACACTTGCACAATTTTAGCTGACAGTACCCATTACAAAATATTATAGAAATTTTATATCAAAATTACACTCTTGCATGCAAAGTAATTGGAAAATCAAATATTAGTTTACATCTTTTGTGCATGTTGTAATTTTGTAACCTAGTGTTAAAAATGCTCAAAATATAGTTTTTCATGAATAGTCACCACAATTTTAGTTTCAAAAGAAATAATAAGTGATTGGACTACTTTGAAACTGTTGGACATTTCACCTGATTTTGGAGCCCAAAAACTGACCCAAAATTATATATTTCTGTTAAAATAAAGCAAGTATAGCACCCCAAAATTTAGATTTTACAACATTTCTGAGCCACTATTTTTAGTAATATTTTTTTAGACAAGGGCGGCAACTTTCTCCCTTCCCCTGAAGTCATTATGCCACTGGATACGGGAATAAAAGGTCAGAGGTTAGGGGTCAGGTCAAGGAAAAGTAGTAAATGTCAGTGGTTTGGATATCTTTAGAGTTATGGCTAGAGTTGGGTTGTGGTAGGGGTTGCAACTTAACTGCACACTGTAACTCGTGCAATGTGTTTAAAAGGGGCATTTAACAGGAACTGACAATATTCTAGCATTCAGTTTCTAAACATTAGATAATGCAATGTGTTGAGGGTTTAAATGCATTGCATTTAGAAGTTAAACACATGCATATTGAAGTTAAACACTACCTATACATTTAAAGCATTCAAAACTTTTACAATGCATGCTGAAGCTTAACAATCCCTAGATGCCTACATTTATAAATGTTATAATTGCTTTATTGTAACACTTAAGTGCTTTAAGCATGTAGGTAGCTAATAAGCAACATACAATGTTTTCAGATGCTCACACAATGTTCACAGAATGTTTGGACATCGTGTGAATGTTTGCACGTTTTGTGTTACCTGGGTTATTATAGCTTCAACAAACGCCTGTTTAACTTCTTAATACAACCTAAACACATTTTGTTTAGAAACTAAATGCCACATTTAGAATCTAAATACTTAGATGATCAGCAATTACTGTCAAATGCTTTATTTAAATACATCATTGTTGCTCGTTTTAATGTGTAGGGAGTCTATGGATGTGTTAAAATGGATAAGCATGTGGGGTTTATGCTAGGAAACTACCCAGGGAATGAATCATATGCACATCATCTTCAGTTTCCAGATAGGACCACTGGCCATTATATTTTACAAACTGCCCATAACTGAAATCTGAATCTTTTCTATAGTGGAGGAAAAACTCATTATGTACATAATCTCAAGAACAATAAGAAAATGGATCAGGTCAAAACAGCAACCAAGATTGTTTCCCTTTGGCCATGTGCATTTTAGGGGGTTTCCCAAGTTCAACTTAGAATAATGACTAAATCTTTATTTTCTTACAAAAAGTGCCCAAAAGAAAAAAAGTATATCATTTCCATAAAGGTAACTTAAAATCATTTTGATGTTCCACAAAATAATATTTTGGTTTCAAAGAAAATGCAACCACATTTAGATTTGAAATATTGACCCATTTTTTTTTCTTTTGAGAAATGCCCAAATGGGAAAGACATTTCAACGATACTGTATATCTTCCATAAAGGTAACTTGAAATCATTTTGATGTTATAAAAATTGTTTAGAGGCAAACAATTTTTATAATGTCTTTGACCATCATCAACTTTTTTAATCAGGAATTAAAATCATAAAACACAGATTTAGGTTTTGGGTACCGTTGGGAAACAGACCATCAATTTCATCCTCACAGTATCTCTGTTTTTTACACATATTACTTTCTTCTGTTTCATTCTGTATCCACCAAAAGGACTAATGCAATATGTACAATATTGATACATAAACCAGAATGTACAAATTATATAGTTATTTACCCAACACATTAACTACCAAAACTTATTTCAAAAACTCATATAAAATTTATCATTATGTATATACATATATCAACCACACCTGAAACTTTTACAAGCTTACATAGACTCATGCAATCGCCAAGGCAAAGTTCAATGAACCATATATACCAGTGTACCGAGGAATTGACCTATCGGTTTCGTACTGGGTACGGTCTATGATGTGTCACAGCCTCAGTTCCCAAGACACAGTTCAACAATTCACATACAGCAGTGTACTTAGGAAATGACTCCTTGATATCTGGGTATGATGTATAATACATTATAGTCTCAATTCCATGGGCACAGTTCATTGACCCAAATATACCAGTATACTGAGGAATTGGCCCATTTGTTTCTGGGTATGGTGTATGATATAATACTGTCTCAATTCCATGGGCATAGTTCAATAACTCATGCCCACACCAGTTTGTACTTAGGAACATGACACCCCTTGATTTCGGGGGTAGGTGTATGATGAATTATAACTCTCAATTCAATGGGCAACGTTCATTGACCCATATATACCAGTATATGAGGAAATTGAAACCTTGATTTCGCGGTATATAGTGTCTGATAGATGATATACAATTACCCTTGGGCCGTTTGTGACCGTAGGTACCGTGTAACAAAATACGCCTTTTTGTTATGATACCCAATTCATGGGTGAAGTTTTGAGCCAGTTCTATAATAAGGTGTCACTGACGTGGCATGGAACGAAGATGGGGTATGGTGGCTATTTGATAGCAAATTTCCGCAAATTGTTCACCTAAAACCACATAGTTAGTCATTAAAACTCCGATACATTTGAGGTGCTTCTTTCTGTAATGCCTCATTTGATATATCATCAGTCTAGCAAGAGATGTTTCTAAATCATCTTACAGAGGCACACCTACCTCAATTTTCCTCATAATAGATCATTCAAAAAAAGGGTGTTAATTGTTTCTGTCGAGAGACTATTGTTCACAATTGGTGGTATAAATCCTCATATATTAAAAATATAATGAGATTAACTTGTGGATTAGTTGTAATGAGGTATTTATAGCAATTACGAATGGATTGTATTATATTATGTTTTTTTGTTTTTTGGAACAAATAATTCAAAAATACAGGCAAATAAAAATGTTACTTTTGAATCTTTGAAACCATTGAACCATGTCGCAATACGCGGCCAAGATTCTCAAAATGTTTTTGTGTGTTGTAAGACACACTTGAATTGGCAGCTTAACACAACACCATCCAACACATACACAGGATGGGGCTTGTCACCACATATAACCCTTGCATTCCACTTGATTTGAATCATATCACAGCAAACTTTAATGGCTTGTTAGACAAATATACTCCTCAAAAAATTTCATTCAGACCAAAACGCTTCAATATGAAGGGAAGATATGGCAAATATACAGCTGAATATCACTTGAAATTTCTCGAAAAACTTGATTATTTGAAAATGTAGAAAATATTGATATGCAGATATTCTTTATCGTCACACCCTTAGCCACTCAACATTTCCCTGTTAGCAGTAAGAATGACATTTTACAAAATGTAATTCTCATCTTTTAACAAAAAAAATCAGTTCTTTGCACAAAAACTGTAGCACTGTCACATGTACTATGCCATGATTTGTGATAAAGTCGTTGACATTGTTTGTGACATGGCTTGTGATGAGTATCGATGAGGGCGCCGCCTTCCTTGTGGTCCCTGTGCACGGCGATATGACTTTAGCTGTGGCTTTTCAGGTGCACTCTGCATGGGAAAAACCAATAAAACTATCAATCAACTGATGAGCTTGATGTTGTAAACATCACTTTACTCCATCTGGGCTGATGCATAAAGTGATGTCACAGCTATTTCATATGCGTAATGTGCACACTGCCCCTGCGTGATCACGTTTTACTACTGCAAGCTTTAGTTAAGATATGCATTCTATTTCTACAGCTATTCTACAACTATTCTACAGCTATTCTATTTAATATTATAATATGAGGAACTTCATACGTCAGGTCAGATGGAGTATAGTTCTCAGGTTATGTCAAAAAAAATGCCAGAAATGTTTACCCTAAAAATGAGGAATGAAGGATTGTAATACCATTTCTTACTTTGATGTAACAACAAGCTATCGATTTTCAGCCAATTTTATTTTTGTCCTTACTTTTGGTCAGGACTTCTTCCCAATGTACAATCAAATTGGAAGTCATTTCATAAATATGACTCTTACAATAGACGACAGAATGAATGAATGAAAGAATGAATGTTTATACATACACTTAACTCTATACTCTAACATGATTGAAGTACAAAGTTATATCATTGTTTTTATGATGCTGTTTTAAAGTATTGCACATGCTAGCTTTATAAAGTATACCTTTTAGTGGTAGAAGCCAGAAAAACCTCACATTTAATGTCCAAATTGTTGTCAAAACAACAACATATTTAACTTGCAGGCCCACACAAAATATTTGAAATAGCAGAATTGGTCCTAGAATGGATCCTTGGGGAACACCAATCTATGTCCTACTTACTTCTTCAAAAGAAATTGGGGCTTCTCTTCCTGGTGATGAAGGTGCTGCTACTGGTGATGGTGGTGTCTTTGTATCATCTAAGCTTTCTGTGGATTCTAGTTTATCTTGGCTTGTTGCATCTGTTGAGTTCGTCTTTGTCTGGCTACCAGTGCTGTTAAGGCTACTTGAGCTTGTGTTGGTTACGGAAGATTTCTTGGGTTTAGGAGCAACTGGTGGTGGCTTACCAAACCTAGAAATAAGCAGTTTGTTGAATATTGGAAAGTTGAAACCTACTTCACTTATCTATGAGAGTGAAATATTTATTTCATGATAAGTTTATTTATGTTAATGTAAAAACAGGAACTTGCTGAAGTATGTTTAATGTTTGTCTTCTTTGTATGATTGAATGACTGTGATTATGATAACTAACGATGCACTTCCAAAAGAGGACTTTGGAATTACTTATATTATGTTAACTTTACCTTCTTCATTTTAGGGAAAAAGAAACTACAATCCTGGTCATAATTAGTTGGCACACCTGTGATTTTTTAACATATTGAAGGTCTAATTGTACCATAGAAATTGCACAGAAAAGTACTGACTTTAATGTAAAGCTTCAGGTGAAAGTAACCCTGCCCTATCAATCAATGTTAGTTGGTCTTAAAAGCACATGAACAAAATTATGTGTTTCAACATTAATCAGGAGGAAAAGGGGAAGAGTTAATATTCCTTTAAAAAAGTATTATTTCTCCTCTGTGCTTGTCACCAGAGAAGCCAGAGAAATGTGACTTTGAACCTTGGGCCTATAGACTATGTCTTATGCTTTAATACCACAATACTAGTTTCCTTGTTATTTCAGTGGTAATCAATAAGATCCAGGTTCAAATCCCAGCCACAGATTTTCATTTGCTGGCAAATTTGAGGGAAATATGCGAAACCATGCACACCAAAATCTGGGTAAAAAGAAAAGGAACACTTACTTGTTTTTCTGTGATCCATCCTCATCATCTTCTTTACTCTCCTCTCTCTTAGCATCTCTTTCTTTAGGTTTGGGTTTGCCTGCTTTACTCTTTTCTTTACTCTTAGCCTGTCTTTGCTGCACCTTCTCTCTCTTAGCTTTTTTGATGCCAGGTTCAAGAATCTCATCATCTGTCTCTGACCACTCACTGTCACTCTCAGCAACTGCAAGATATCAATCAAAAAATAATTGATATGATTATTATAACATGGAGTGGGGGTGGTGTGTATGTGAGTGTTTGAGTATGCATGTGTATCTTCCCATTAAACATAATACAAATTTTGCTGGTTTTCCTGCAAGGTTGGACCTCCTGCAATGAGAAGAAACTCTAGGGGGTCAGTGGGCTTTACAGATATGTATAAATTTAAATTACAGTCCAAAATAGGCAACTTAATCCACCAACCACAATAATGACAAATATTTAAAGCAATAACAGCACACTTTTGGAGATTTGTAAAATTTGAGATTTTGGCACAGTTGCGTTGGTAATTGTCTAGTAAACCATACTTGCGAATGGTAGTGCTCAAAAGTGCATATTGTCATAAAAGAAATGATTTTGTAACTAGAATCGGGATCCCCAACTAATTTAACAGCGGAGCTGGAAACACCAAATTTCTAAAAAAAAAAAAAAAAAAAAAAAAAAAAAAAAAAAAAAAAAAAAAAAAAAAAAAAAAAAAAAAAAAAAAAAAAAAAAAAAAAAAAAAAAAAAAAAAAAAAAAAAAAAAAAAAAAAAAAAAAAAAAAAAAATTTCCAGCATCCACTGAATTATTATTGGGATCCGATATTAATTATCCTAAATACAAAATTCCTTCTTTTGCAATACATGGACAAGTTTGAGCTTTACTATTCACAGGTATAGTTTACTAGCCAATTATCAATGCAAGTGCACACAAATCTTAATTTTTTTTAAAAAATTGGTGGGTGCTCTTAAAAAATATGCTATTATTGCTTTGATGGGGATTTTCATTTCATATTTCATTTCATTTTCATATTTAGAAAATGGAATTTCAGCAGTGGGTCTTTGATATGCTGAAAACCTATACAGTTAAAAAGTTGGCTTTCATATAATGTACTCAATACATGCAGAGTATTAAAGACAATTGTCAATTAGAGTACTGCTGCACAGAACTCATCTCCAATCAAGTCCATCCCTGTTACATAAAGTTTTATCACAGGTTTCACAAAGTTTCTATTTAATACTCCACCAAACAATCCACACATATATTTTGTCTGCATTTACACTATACCTTCAACACGTCAGTCGAGCAGTTGAAAATGCATAAATGAAGTGTTTACTGAAAGTAGTATCTATTTGAATCCTACCAATTAACTAGCCAAGAAAATTCTATCATTAGATTGTGTAAACCTCCATTAATAAATCCACTCATTTGTTTTAAATTAGATCCATACAAAAATAATTTTCTGGATTATATTTTAAGGTCATCGCACCAGTGTACAACCCAAAACTTGACTGGAATCAGACAAGGAATGTTCCCCAATGTGATCCCCTACTGATATTTATAAGCCGATGCTTATACCAACAAAACTTAAAATCATAACTACACTTGGCATTTCAGGCCTGGCTAGAAGCAATACAAGTGCTGAAGTGAAGACACTATTGTAAATGCAAATATTTTTGTGTCATAATATTTTCACAAATAAGCTGTAAGCCCTATGTTTAATTCATGAAAATGTGAACTTTAAGTATTTGTTGAATCATAATAGACTGAACACAATTTTCACTGCATAAAATGGACATTCAGAGATTTTTTTTTGAAAGGGCACCCTGAATTTTTTAAAAAGCTTGATTTCTGCTGGTACAATTTTTTACAAATACCCCGATTTTTGTATGTCTGAATCCAGACAAGTAATGCAGTGGCTTATGGGGAACTGATATATATGAAAATACTCATAAAATTAAAACAGAAGGTTAGATTCAATTGGAATTTTCAGCAAAGCTTTTATTTAGAACTAGAATAAGTTATAATTATCACTGTATCTCTAAATGTTGCTTTAACCAGGGACAGCTAACATTCTTCAAAGCAAAGGATCTAAATTGCTTTTGGTTCCCAGTGGTTTGGGATTATTTTGAAAATTGGACCAAATTTAAAAGATTTTGTTCTAAAAGTGGAGGAGCCATCTCCCCCTCCCCCGACCACCTGGATTCACTGGCTTTAACCTTTGCAATCATCACAACTTGCAAGATTTTTGAAAATTTCTAACATTCAAACATTTCATGCTCGACAGTCTTCATATGTCAAATATTTTGCCCTTGTTCAACATGATTTGTTCACTGCTATAAACATGGATTACAAGACAGAAATTCAAATTGACACATTGTGAATGCATTAAAAATATGCTAAAGCATGACAATATCAGACTACAAATCAAACAAGACCTCATTAACTTAAAACACCAACTATAATTAGACTAACTGAAAATACACAATGTACTGGAGCAGTGTACATCATCCGACAAGACTCGTTTTATCTCAGTTGAGATCCACAATGTTTGATCATCTGCCAAGACAGATTTACTCCTAACTTATTAGCGTAGTTTATATCATGATGTAAATTGGAGAGTTTCCCGGGGATTTGCTATTGTGCCATATACAACTGATTACAATGCCTCATCAGATTACCCTCCTCTAATGTTAAAATTGGGATTAAACATTTTCAAAGACTAATTCGAAGATTATTGAGAATTTAATTTAAATTTTATTCTTCTCTTTTAAGCCACTTAGCTCAGTTTTTAAACATTGACGATTGTTTCATGAAATGGATAATGTGATGGTGATGAATTAAGCTTAGAGATTTTAATATTTAAGACATCTTCAGAATCAATTTCAGATTGTTATTTTATGTTACATTTATGACATTTAAAAAAATCAGACTTTATTGAGGTTTATTCTTCAAGTTTGAGAGCAAAGTCAGAGAAAATATTAATTTGACATATTTCCAGGAAGTTACAGACTTATGCTTTAAATTTAAAAGAAACATGTCTGGTTTCATATGTTCAACACATCTTCCAAAAGTTTGCTCCTAAAAACATTGCAGTTATTTTGTTAAAGCAGTATATATTGCTGTGGGTTTTTATGAATTAACAAAATCAAAATTAGTGATAATAATTCTCAAAACCTTTTGGAGCAAAACAACAATGAAAAGAACCCCTGTATTCAGTACCAGTATTCAAATAATTTTGGGTTTATCTCAGGATGTCAGAAGGAAGAGGTAAGTAGGGATTTGGGAGCTAAGATTTACCATCAACTGAGCTTGAAAAGTCATTGTTTTTTTTTTGAAAGCACAAAATGGGAATCATAATAAGAATTGGACTTACTCTATTGCATGCCTAATGCAAAATGGCTTAAGGCACACAAGAAGGGACTAAACTAATTACACAATTGATTTGATTGAAATTGCCTGCAAACAATCACATACCGGACAATATTACAAGACACAGAATTCAAAAACTCATTGTTTTGTGTGGATGGTTCAACATTCAATTGATAGAACCTTTAATAAAGTGCCAGGAGCCATCATTATTTCCTTTTTTGTGAGGACTCATTTTATCTACTGATTTTTCCCAAATGCAGTTAGATCTGGCCGGTGACTTTGCAATTTCAGAGCTTGTACATGACTTGATGATATAGGCTATGATGGATGGCCCGTGAGAAATCTGTCACCATTCTGTATTAATATTCATGAGTGACAGGACTGCAATAGGTTGTAGCAGGCTGAGTTCACAAGCTCTGCAGCTGCAGGTCATTTGGGACACCATCGCTAACACCACTGACTTGAAGGTTCACATGTGCCATACCTTAGTTCTACTAATTTTTCCAAAAACTACAGTCAGTTAGGAAAAAAATAGGATGTGATTTAAAGGGATTAGCAGCGATACTGCGAGAGAATTGAAAAAATGTGGAAATGCATTTTTTTAACTTATAAATCAGGGATAAGTGTGTACAATTCCATATAACTGCTTTAAATGTAGAAACAAACCAGCAAATAGTGAAAACAATTAAGTATTTGAGGAGATTTTTCATACCGCCTCCCGCAAATAGACATACAGCGACGGCGTCTCAAAATCTGCACTAAACAGCTGATTGTGGTTTACAACAGTGCAGAATAAACAAAGATCAATAATGTTTGTGTTTGAGGTCAAACTGTATTGATCATGGTGCACAATATTATGCTAAAATTTGTGATATTCACCAGGAAAGGATTTTTTTATCTCAAGTCGGAATTTTGATACGCTTGTATAATTATTACAGCATCAGATAAAAAGTCCACCCCGAACGCCCCCGGCCCCACCCTCACCGCTTGTCTTTGTGATTTTTTCGATGTTGTCGATTAGTAAATTCGCTGCGAATCCCTTAAGAGTGTAGTAAAAGCAAAATTCAGGGAGAAGAGCACCGATATTTTCACTGTTTTTCTATACGGCAACTTCAAGAATTCAATTACATGTATAGCAGTATATCTGTACAAAAGTCCACGCCTGGGTGGGTACCAATACGTGATTTGGGTTTCGCCTCCCCTACCGGAAATCATTTTTTAAAATTAATACATTATTTTAAAAAAAATACCGAAATTCCTATCCACAATTGCACCAATGATGTACGATTAGATATGCATCACTCCATGCCACGCTCGCGTTTAGTGCGCCTCCTTTAAACGACGCGCACATTTTGTGGTGCAGCAAAAATTACATGGCAATCAAAGAGTACTTGTTACTGGTAAACTTTATGACAGTAAACGGGTTTTTTCTTCGACAGTTATGACAGCAAAACTGACCGTATGACTAACAAACACCATAGAATATATATGCGCTATTTATTTTATATAGAGTGCGCGTTGTTGGTAAAATTTCGGTAAAGATTAACATCCGTTCGGAAAACCCAAAATCCACGTATTGCAACCCAATCACATTTTTTCCCGTTTCAGGTAGTCTTATGGAATAAAACCTCATCATGCACACTAGTCATTGCACAATACAATGCTGGTGCGATTGTGGTGTGCACCTGGTGCAGACCTTTTTGTATGGAAATACTATCATAGACATGTCCCCTCTGCCCTTTGCTGCTTATGGCAGATTTTGCTGGATAATATTGGATATGCTCCTGAGAAGTCTAAAACTACTTCTTATTTAACATATCTTTTATAGTGAATATTGCATTGTTAAAGCAATGGGTAGAATTACCTAACAATCCTGAGTATTAAGTTTACCACCCAATTGTTGGGGAAATTCTAACCAAGTTTGGTAATTATCAACATCAAGATAACTCTAAGCAAAGCAGGTTCCCGAAAGGGTTAAACTACCCTCAATACTTTCTCGTCTGAAGTATGAAGTGGCGATGCGCACGAATATCAAGTGCTGCCTTTCAGTTGTAGTGCGCTTGTGCTTTGACTACGCTCGCGCTGAAAGTCTGTACATTTATGTATACGCCCGCATCGCTACTTCATACTTCAAACTGGACAGAGTATATATGGAATCTTCATGGATCCTATAATGGTTCTTTGAAGAACCTGAACAGGTTTCCTGTTAGTTCTCAAGAGTGATTTTAGAACCAATCAAAGTTCTGAATAATTAAATTAAACAGAAAAAGTTGCAGTTTGATTAGAAACAGACATAAATAATTTAAACATGCATATATGTTTCATGTCCTCTAACTTGAAAGCACTTCGCCCAAGCCAGAATTTCAGATTGCTATTAGTATCAAAATGCAATCCAAAATATATTTTATTATGGCCAGCAGAAGAAACATCAATAAAAAAGGCCTCAAGCAAACTATTGCCATTACTACACCCAAATGTTATTATTTGAAAAATACAACGATTTTCATGCGTGGCAAGCCAGCCGCACAGCTGCTAGCCGGCATCCGGGTAGAGATTGCTAGAAAGATTGCCAGGAGTGAAATGATGTGATTATTTACTTTTGCCATTTTGAACTTCAAAAATTTGGAATTAATGAAATTTGTCTGAATATAGTTGTGTATTTTGTAATATTAATAATGAAAGTCAACCCACAGAGGTTCTTGCGCTAATGGGCTATTCTATTTAAAATCCATATGCCCCCTGTGGAAGACTAATTTTCTACAGAGGGAGTGTGTATTTTATTTGGAATATCCCCTGGAAGACTTTACCTATCTTCTACATTGGGTTTGTATATTTCAAATGTAGTTTCCCAATGGGGAATTCCTTTTGGTTTCTATACTCTCCCTGGACCTAAATATTTCACGAGGGGTGCATTCCAATGTAGTTACCCAATAGGTTATTCCATTCCCTTGACCGAAAGTCTTCCACAAAGGGGGTGTGGCATGCATTCAAATGTAGTTACCATCGTTATTCCATTCCATGGACCTAAAGTCTTTCATAGAGTGGGGGTGTGGCATTCAAATGTAGTTACCCAATAGATTATTCCGTTCCCTGGACCTAAATCTTCCACAGAGGGGTGTGTCATTCAAATGTAGTAAACCCAATAGGTTATTTCATTCCATGGACCTAAGGCTAAAGTCTTTCACAGAGGAAGTGTGACATTCAAATGTAGTTACCCAATAGATTATTCCATTCCCTTGAACCTAAAGTCTTCTACAGAGGGGTGTGGCATTCAAATGTAGTATACCCAATAGATTATTCCATTACCTGGACCTAAAGTCTTCTACAGAAGGGGTGTGGCATGTATTCAAATGTAGTTACCATCGTTATTCCATTCCATGGACCTAAAGTCTTTCATAGAGGGGGTGTGGCATTCAAATGTAGTTACCCAATAGATTATTCCATTCCCTGGACTTCCCTAAATCTTAAACAGAGGGGGTAGCATTCAAATGTAGTTACCAATAGGTTATTCCATTCCCTGGCCCAAAATCTTCCACAGTGGGGGTGTGGCATTTACATGTAGTTACCCAAAAGGTTATTCCATTCCCTGGACCTAAATCTTCCACAGTGGGGGTATGGAATTTACATGTAGTTACCCAATAGGTTATTCCATTGCCTGGACCTAAATCTTCCACAGTGGGAGTGTGGAATTTATATGTAGTTACCCAATAGGTTATTCCATTCCCTGGACCTAAATCTTCCACAGAGTGGGTGTGGCATTTAAATGTAGTTACCCAATAGGTTATTCCATTCCTTGGACCTAAATCTTCCACAGAGTGGGTGTGGCATTTACATGTAGTTACCCAAAAGGTTATTCCATTCCCTAGACCTAAATCTTCCACAGTGGGGGTGTGACATTCACATGTAGTCACCAATAGGTTATTCCATTCCCTGGACCTAAATCTTCCACAGAGGAGGGTGTGGCATTTACATGTAGTTACCCAATAGGTTATTCCATTCCCTGGACCTAAATCTTCCACAGTGGGGGTGTGACATTCACATGTAGTTACCCAATAGGTTATTTCATTCCCTGGACCTAAAACTTCCACAGAGGAACTGTGGCATTCAAATGTAGTTACCTAATAGGTTATTCCATTCCCTGGACCTAAAGTAAAATATCCCTGTTTAAAGTATCAGTGTGAAAGTACAATAACAATGCAAATAAAAGAAAGCAATATTAATACACTGACAAATTTCCCAATCCAGAAGTAGAAGAAAAATTATACTCTCAACAAATTTTATTTCAACTCTAGACCTGCAGATTCTGCTCTGTTGTTGGTATATACTAACATTAAAAGAATAATAAAAATACAAATAATTCGACACCACCATTCATTTTTGAATGCCAGTCATTAACAAGACAAACACTACTTAACCCTTACTAAGTGTCGGGATAACGTTTCACGTCAAAACAACTATACAAACTGTAATCCAATCCCTTCCAAAAGAAAACCCAACATAATCCATCATAAACTGAGAATTGGCATTTTCATATTATCATGGCCTTAGATTTTGCCCTCAACTTTTTAAATTGTTTTGTTTTTAGAGGCTTGAACCCCTATGAGTGTGTGTCATTTTGACATCAGTATCACCTTTTGACTTCAATCATATAGCCTTAAGTGTAGATTACTGACAGCTCACTATGACAGTATTGAAAGAATCTAATTTTGGTGCCGATCATAAGATGATTCAACCTATCCCATATTACACTGGGCTACTGCAAATACTTCATGTGCTATTAGTTTGTACTAAAGTACTAATACCTAGCAATTCTGACATTTGGCAATAAAAGGGTTTTTCTGCCGAAACCCGAGTGCACAATCTATATGAAATCAGAATTAAGAGACCATGAAAGATTTCCAGAAGAACGCCCCCAATTTTTCCCTTCCTCCGAACCTGTTTTTTTAACATTTTGGAATCTTACCAATGTATTAGATCAACCTGATTTAATAAGCCGAATACGCCGTCTATAATGTAATAAGATGATGATTTTAGTGATTTTTCTGCATCACGACAAAGTCAAGCATGGTTTTTCTATGGGAACGATTTCGATAGCAGCCATTCAACAGCGAAGGTTTTGTGGGTTTCTTTTGGCATGTTGGTCCAATAAACCTTCGAAACGTTTCTCAGTAGGTGTTAGACTACAACCCATCCAGTGAATTTGAGAGAACTTCATACTCACTAAAAAATTACTCTTGTCACGTTAATACAACGTAGTCTATGCAAGGCAACCCATTCTTGCCCTTGTTATTTTCAGGGAACATCACAATACATATGGGCAAAAGAAGAAAGAAATAAAAATATTTCTTTTCTAATTAGTACAGCAAGTAAAATTCCCTTCTGGCCTGGCTTGGCCGACTTGTTTCCACACAAATGATGACCATGCACGGATTACGGCGTACTTTGTTCCATACAACATTCCACAGCTAATCCAGGGGATAAGAGACAACAAACTATTCACAATGTAACAGGAAAGAAATTCCTGGGGGCTAAGCCCCTACAGAAAAAAGCATTTACCCTGTTCACTAAATATTCAGAGACAAATTTTATTTTAAAGGAGGTAGAACACAGAAAACTAGTAAATAGCACAGGGGACACTCCCATTTTGGAGGTGTAGTTTATAAGAACCATTAAGACCATCATTCAGCATCACTGTCACCAAAGCAATCATTTATTGGCACCACAAAGACCGCCTATTTTTGGTTGAAGTATGAACAAATTACACCCAAAACTTCTAACTAGGGGGGGGGGATTTTTTGGGCAAAATTTTCAGCCAACAAACCCTTTTTTTTGTTGAAATTTTAGCAATTTGTCACCCAAATTACACCTACTGTGATGGCCAGTGACTCTCTCATTCTGCTCACCCAAATATTCCCTTTTTCTGTATTTCTCTTTCACCCAATTGAACGCCCCAGTCTTTAACACTTAAGTGCCTAGTGTTTTCACTCACCTTTGGTGCCTAAGGGGGGGTGGAACCCCCAAGGAAACCACTTTCCCGAGGGATTTCAGAATGACAACATACCACCTTTGAGGGGGCATAAGACACGGCCACAGTGCATATAAATGAGTTCCGTTTAATCGCCTTGAAATTAGGGGTCACATAATTTTTTCGAAATGGGGTCAAAATCGGGCGCAAGAAAAGTAGTATATGTTTCCTTTTCCCCGCGACCTTGCTTCCACAGCATACACATTGCAATCATTTTGATGTTTATATCTGCTCGAGAAGGACCAATATTTACTATATTAAACACAAACATTACCATTTTGTACTTCTGTATTTTTTGTGGGGGCAGTCGTATTTGCCATAGGTTCGTACCGCAATGGCGCGCAGTTCGTTCGATGATGGAATCGCTTCTTTTCAGTACATAAGGGTTAATTATTTTTTTTGTATGTAGTAGTTTTGTTGCAGGTATATTTTGGAACATACATAAGCAGAAAAATATTTCTTGGCACAGGTTTGCTAATTTTTATTTTTAAAATCACACTCCCGATGGTGCCTAAGGGGGGGTTCCTAGGGACCAGCTAATTATCTCATTAACCGGTGAGAAAATTTTAGTAATTTTTTTTTATGGAAAGAACGCATCGATAATTCCACCAATTCAAAAATGAGATTCAAAATATTTTTCACAAGTGAGAAATCTCGACGAAAAAACAAATCTTGGGTACTATGGTAACCCCCTCCCTAGTGCCACTTTTCAGTGTTAAACAATTACCATTCATACTAGTCAATAGCCACTACTAGAAATCACTGATCTATATGAAATCCAAATCCAATGCATTCTGATTGGTTAACTTATCTTCTCATTGCAGAATGGCCCGGATTTAGATACACAAAGTATAACCCTGGGACAAACTAGTGCCATGAATTTATCTGTGTCCAATTAGATCACGATTAAGCATACCAAAATAGTTATTTTTTGAAGTGCATGACCTTTTTCACTATCATTCTTTTCCGATTCGCTTAGATACCTTGACCGCCGCTCCCCATGTTTCGGGCCAGCCCTGATACCTTTCACACAATCACAGATGGTATGGGTAGTGCTGCCCATAGACAATTCCTTTTTATGATGCCTATTTAAATTTCCAGAGATCCAACTTATGGTAGGAATCTGTTCTTTGAACTCTATCCTAAACTTTACCTTTCAAATACCTCAAAAATGAATGGAAACAAATAAAAGAAGCCCTGGTTTCATGTTTCCAATTGAGCCAAATTCGTTTTATAGTGACCCAAATTTTTATATTCCAAAATCAGTTATGCAGCCCATTATGTTTTAAATTTGAGTGGCACATACATAGCAATGACAGGTATTAATGTTAGAAGAACAACACAAGTATGGTACAAATGCTGGGCTGACCATAAATGTCATATACATTTGAATTTTAGTTTTATGAGATAATATATGTAGATCAAATTGCTGTTTTACAGATTTAGTCCTATACAGAACTATACCTACAAATTTCCAATAAATCCTCCTGGCCAAGGTATCAGACATTAAAGTCAGTCCTCTTTATTCTGATACACTTTGTCTGAAGTCTAATTTGAGTTGCATTTTAAACCTTTTCAATGACACATATTACAAAATCTTAATTCATACGACAAGCATTAATTCTCTCTGTATATTCTATATTCTATTACCTCTACGGGCCCATTATTCAAAAGCGCGCTCTTTTGATTGGTTGTTTACTGCCCATATTCTGCAATAATTGGCCGCGATTACGCTCTAATGCGTGTTGCAAAGCGCACATTCTTTTCGGCGCTTGCCAGACCATCCATATGCGCACACGTAACATTTACGGGGAAGACACACGCGCTCTCTAAACGTAAACCACGTTACCGTTTTAAGTAAGAAAGGCCAGTTTTTCTGGTATTCTTTTTACTTTCTTACGGTATAGAATAAGAAATAAGTGTGCGATGTTCATGTTTATGTCAATAGGTGTCCTCGGCAGTTAAAAACATTTCAATAAGGGTCCTCTCAGGCTTCGCCTCTTCGCATTATTTAATGTTTTTAACTTGCCTCGGACCATTATTCGCCTATAAACATTAACATCTACCCCTTATATTTCTATAACCTATGTATTCTCCTTTTTTTTGTCTCCTCAATAAATGACCCTATAATACCTCTGTTTACTTTTTCTGATAAAAGTAATCCTATAACTCCCAGTTGTTGAACATTTACCCATGAGAAATATACAGTAACCTACCTATTCATACAAAATCCCTTTAAACAATGCAATGTTATGGGGGAATTTGTGTGTATGTACTTGGGGTGTAGGTGCATGCGTGCATGCAAAGATAGAGAGAAAATACATTCAAGCCTATAAATTTTTAATCATCCTGTGGGGCAAAATTTCATAGGTGGAAATCTTATCTTACCACTTTTAGTCTGACACACAAGTCTAGCCTAATTTTGACCCCTATCTTACATAAATTACAAGAAATAAAACCACAAAAAAGGCCAGAATAGGTTTTAAAATCTTACAGATTGTAATAACAAAACTAAACCCTGGTTGCCCCGGTAAATCCCCCCTCTGTAACTCGCATAACTGACCCATCCCCCTCTTTCATTCATCTTCATTTGAGGACTTCCCTTTCCCTTCACCTACCACCCCACTTAACATGATTAATATATGGTACCACTCCTTCACACACAAATATATTGATTGCCTAGTCAGATGAACCGTGCCAACTTGGAGATGATTCGATGCATACAACTCGGCTTTACTTTTCTTATATATAAACCCGAAACAATCTCATGCTTGAGTTTGTTGTGATTTTTTCAATTGGCGAAGAGGATAAACTCTCACCATGGCCGAACAAAACCGGCCGGTTCTATTGGTAGAGATCTGAATTCACCCCATGAAGAATCTGGATTCAGTATTCGGAACGTCTCACTCACTACTTTAGTGCTAATGGAATTACAGATGACACTCAAAGCTGCATGGGTTTCTGACAGTGATTGGGCCCCGTGCATACAGACACTAGCTAAGCTTGGTAATCTCCAAAATCACCCGGTGAGGAAACTTTGGTGACACTTAAAGAGAAAATGGCGCACACCACAGCCCAGTACCATCAGAAATTATGCAACGGTTCAAATTCCATACAAGAAACCGACGATCAGATGATTGATCATACTTATGTCAGTGACCTTCGCGCTCTGTCGCGTCATTGCAATTTTGGATAGACTCTAGAAAAACATCTTAGAGATCGTCTCTTTTGCGGCATAAACAATGATACGATTCAACTTTGTTTGCTGTCTGAAAGTGATCTTACTTTCCAAAAAGCATGGACGTTCTACTGCAGTGGAAGCTCGCAACGCAATGCACACATGCAAAATCTACAGCACCCAAAGTGCACTCATGATGAAGAAAAAGTCCTCTGCTACAGTCGTCCTTCCGCAAAAGCGAGTTCTCTTTCATGCTATCGCTGTGGCGAAACATCTCACCTGGCAATACCTGCAAGTATAAAGACTGGCTAGCTACTTTGTCATCTTGCAAAAGGTAGGACACCTTGCAAAAGTTTGTCGAAGCAATAGGGCAACCCGTGACGGGCAGTAGAGAATCTACTGACTGTACAATTCTGATACACCACCTACTACACCGTTACTTATGATTTATACACTGCACCATGCACCCATATATGATACAACTACGTGGGTGTACCACCTCTGAAAGTTACAATGGAGGTAAATAAGCGTCCTATGAACTGGGAAGTTGATACTGGCGCAGCGGTAACTCTGAGTCCCTAATGCTGTGTACAAGATGCTTGGCCAGAGGTACAACTTCGAGATACACCAATTAAACTTCAACTGCGTACATACATGGTGAAAAACATTCAGTTCTTGGTATATAGACTGCGCATTTTAAAATACAACAACCAGAAGCTACGCTGGATCATTAGTTGTGGATTGTAACCATCGACATTGTTGTACGCGGTTGCTACAAAGTATCCGGCTGACTGGAAGCAATTCGCGCATATCGCAAGCGTCTCTGGAAGAAGATTCTGAATGAACATGAGGATTTGTTCAGAGGATGAGTTAGGACATTTGCAGGCATGAAAGTGCTATCCATGTAGATGCTAATGCAGCACCCAAATTTTGCAAGCTCGCAGTGTTCCATATGCGATGCGTGACAAAGTTGAGGCTGAAATCAAATCATGGTTTGACACGGAATTCTGAACCAGTTGAATCGCAGATTGGGCCGCTCCCATTGTACAGTCTTGAAACAGATGGATCGGTACGTATCTGTGGAAATTTTCCGCGTGACCGTAAATGCCGCCTCCAAACTGGATTGCTACCCCACCAAGTGAAGACCTATTGCCAATTGGAGGGTGGTAAAGTTTTTTACCAAGTTAGATTATGTCTAAGCGTACCAACAGATTGAGTTGGGTGAAGAAATCGCGGAAATTTCTTCTGGTAATCAACACACAAACCTTGGTTCTGTACAGATATACCCTACTGTCCCTTTTGGTGTTTCATCTGCACCAGGAATTTTTCAGCATACCTGGAGTCGCTTTTACATACTACAAGTATTCCACATTAGTTGGCTATTAGATGACATATGGATCGGCAGGTCCTACTGAAGAAAATCCATCGTGAAGTGCTCAAGCAAGTGCTGACAAAACTTCAAAATGCTGGCTTGCGTTTACGTAAGGGTAAATGTTCCTTTATGCAATCTTCGGTGACATACTTGGGTCACACTATTGACAGTACAGGTTTTTCATCCTAATGTAGAAACATTGCAAGCAATTTAAAGATTGCACCAATCCAAGAATGTAACTGAGTTACGCTCATTCCTTGGCTTGTTAAATTACTATGGAAAATTCATTCCAAATTTGGCGTCTGTTGTTGGCAAAAACAAAAAATCCAAAGCACAACAAACAAACACCGTTTAACCAAAGTCTTTCCTACGCAAAAACATTCGCTGGTCGTGGGACAGAACTGAACAAAATGCTTTTGATTCTGCTAAGGATTTTCCTCTTTCATCTACAGTATTAGCGCCTTATGAGAGTACCCATCTTTGCCCTGGTGGTGTTTATCATGTGAATGCATCTTATATGGGTAGGTTGTGTTCTTTCTCAAATAAATGCCTGTGGAAGTGAAAGACCAGTCGCATTCGCGTCTCGTACATTAAACCAAGCAGAACGCAACTCCTCACAAATGAGAAAGAAGGTTTGTCATGTGTAAAATGGAGTAAGCGCATTCCAGTCATACTTGTATCGGTAGACATTTACACTGTGGGCACAGACACAACCAACCACTTCTGGTTCTTTTTAAAGGCCGACTCAGAATTTTCCTGAGGAGGGCGGCCCTCAATTCAAAAAATCGTGTTTTTTGCATGTACTAAAGCTTGTCCATATACTAATCACTGTGTGAAATTGCTAATCTTAAATCGAATTCCTTCAATAATAAAAAGACAATTTTGTTGTAAAATTCCGGATCCGGAAATTTTATTATACACAGTATCCTATGGGACGTAATACTACAACATAAATGTTTACTGCAATCAAACGAAAAATCCGATACATCTCAAAGTTTTTTTCGGAATTGTGCAATTTTAGGTTACTATCTTTATTTCTGTTGACTATTTTTCATTATTACACAAAAAATAATATTCTCGAAATTCTCTGCGTCAGACTTTAATGAAAATAAGACCATTGCGCACATGCTTCTTCGCGCAGGATCCAACGTTGGTCTTTGACATTAGGATCATATACCTACAAACGCTACAACGTTTCACAAAACTACATAGCCGCACATGGAAATGCTGATGCGTATAAGCAGTTCCTCGTTGACTGCGATAAGTGCCGAAGATCAGCCCTACCAGAAACAGTATTGTTGATGGAACACAGGACTTTTCCCCTGTGTATCAACATCTATTCGCAATTGGACGCAGAAAGATCCCTTCTTGTCTAAGGTACACAATATATTTTGTCTGGTGGCCAACGACAACTGTGAAATCGCGTCGAATTGAAACATACTTTTCGCGACGGACTGAACTATCGTCGCAAATGGATGTATTCGTTGGGGAGTGTAGTTGTGTTCCATCCACCTCAAGTCCGGTGAACTTCACTCCAAGAACTTCAAATGAAAGGACCATGTGTCAAGCAAAATCAAAAATGAAAAGTCTTGCGCCGTTGTGTATTTTTTGGTGGCCTGGATTAGACGCACAACTTGAAGAGTTGGTTAAGAAATGTGAAACTTGTCAGCTTCACCGTGCAAAACCACCAAAAGTTCCTATGAGCCCCTGGTTCATGGCCCCAAAAACCATGGTCCAGTGTGATATTGATTATGTCAGGGCCTTTTATTAATCACTACTTTTCTAGTTATTGTAGATGCTCATTCCAAATGGTTGGAAGTACATAAACTAATTCCACTTTCTTTCACATGTCACACTTGACAGTTACGTACCCCCACATTTGCTCAGTTTGGCATACCAGATGTCATTGTTTCGGACAATGCTAAATACATCCTTTACAAGTGAGGAAGTTCAATCCTTTGCTACACAAAATGCATAGCACAACAGACTTCGCGCCGTACCACCTGTCCGTAACGGATTGGTGGAACGCGCCGTCCAAACTTGAAACATGGACTGAAACGGATGACTAAAGGGTTCGGTACAGCAACTAAGCTAGCCTCGCTTCCTGTTAATATAGAATCACATCAAACACACCACAATACGCACACAGGAGTGTCCCTGCAGATCTGCTTATGGGTCGAACGACTACGATCGCGCCTTGATCTAGTTCATCCGGACTTACAACATACTATTGCCAACAAACAAAACTTACACAGGAACATCATGATCAACATACAACTACGGCGGAAGTTCCTTCCCAATGACACTGTCTACGTTTTAAACTTTGCGCCAAATACCCATGAGAAATGGTTAGCAGGAATTGTGCTCGAACAACGGTACTTGTCTCAGTGAAAGTCAAGTTAACGGACAATCAGATAGTTAGTCGTCATCTAGATCATGTACGACATCGCAGTGTAACCACACCCAACACGCGTAATCCACCAAACTTGACACCTACAGATGATTTCTTGTAGTACCATCACTAGCACCAAGCAATGAAACCCCACTTCAACCTCCGCGCCCACCTGAACGTCGCTATCCGACACGAGTAAGGCGACCGGTTTTAGCTTTAGAAAGCGATATTGGACAGTAATATAAGCGCAAAAATTTTGTGAACTTGTGTTAATGATTTTATCGGTTTTTCGGACTACTGATATCGGACTTGACTACGGATTTTATTTGTGATTCGGATTTGTAAACTGATATGGAATATGACTTGGACTATTCTTTGACAATGGACTTGCAAATTGGAAAGAACTTAATGACATTTTTTTTAGTTAATAATATAAATAATAACCTGATAAAAATAGCAAAATACTGCATGATAATGAAGATACAGAACTTAATTAAATGGGAACCAAAATTTAACTGTTCAAAGAAATGATGATGTTTTGGACATGTTTACCTCGATATATAATGTTATGAGAGAAAATCAAATTGAAGAAAGAAAATTGTTTTGGAAATGCATTAACTCTCAAAATGTGGTTTTATTCTTAAGGGAAGTATTGTAATAGACTAAACTTAACCCTGGTTGCCCCGAGTCAATAATCCCTACCCTCTGTAAACTCTCATAACTGCCCCATCACCCTCTTCATCATCTTCATTTGAGGACTTCACCTTTCTCCTTCACCTTACCCCAATTAACATGATTAACATCTGGACCAATCCTTCACACACAATATATATTATGTGCCTAGTCAGATAGAAACAGTGTCAACTTGGAGATGATTCGATGCATAAACTCGGCTTTACTTGTCTTATATAATAAACCCGAAACAAATAATGCTTTGAGTTTGTTGTGAGTTTTATTTCACAGATAACCAGTTTCCTTTCTAGTATCCTGATTAAAGAGTACCTTCAACTCACAAATGAGTCAAGCAGAACTCCCTTAATATGTTTAAAGGAAATATGGACCAAATGTCCACCCTCAAAATGCAATTGTTTAATCATCCAATGACCACAATGACAAGTAACACACCAAGCTGAAAATCTTCATCACATTAGACAATTCTGTCACTCAGTGCCACTCCACTACAGAGCTACCATGCAAACAGTGCCAAATTACTTTCATACCCGCTAAATTTGCATCTGTTCTTTTTCATGGTGGTGTTACATTCATACAGAAGACCTTCCTCGGCTATTCAATGGATTGAGTGGATTGGTTCGGCGATTGCCATATGACCTAGTGTACACTATCAATACAAGCTAGCGGCTTATTTGCACATCCAAGATCACTTAACATAACGATGTGCTAGTTTTTGTGCATCAGGAAAATGCCTTTAATACATCTCATGTGGCATTGGGTTGCCATATGTTTTGACACAAGAGTGAATGACTCTTATGTCCCTGGTCCATTTCAGTTGTAAAGATATGAGCCTCCTGTATAAAAGCATATGGGCTGTCTAGCTCAAACAAACTTCACCAGTCTACTAACATGAATGGTTCTTTTTTTTTAGAGTCCTTTCATAGCAAAAGGGTGCACATCTCATTTTAAATTCCCCCTCCATGTGCCCTCTCTTTACTGTGGTATATATTACTAACTTGTACGAAGGTTGTCACCTTTAAAGAAATTACAAGAAAGACACTTCCTTTTTGCCAAAAAATTGGTTAACAGTCTTGCTATATATGGCAAAAGAACTTCCTTGAAAGTTTACATGCAAGTCATAGAGACAAAAACTACAAATAAATGAGTAATATATAATGAGGAATTTTATTATTTTATTATAAGGTACCACATTTTGTCTTTATACCATCATTGTGCCCCACTTACTACATGTAACATCTAGAGTCTAGGTCAGGTTCCTTTTGAAGGCCTTGCTACTGGTTCCTGGTAACCAGTATTATTACACCTTAGAAATATTCATGAGATAATAGGCATCATTTCATTGGTAATGCGCTGGACACAGGGAATGATAAACTGAGCTATCTGTGAATTTGAGCTCTTTCCCGTGTCGGTATTTGTTACTACTTTCCCTATATCATCGTACTCAGAGGCAAAAGATATCTATTTACGTTTTACGTCCGCATTTTAGGTATTACGGTTCTCCAACAAAGAAGGAACTTGCTCCGTTGTTAACACCAACAACAAAAGGCCGGCCGCCAGTAGTCGGTCAGGCTTTGACAGAACGACGAAAGACGCCAAACACGCGATTTGTCGTCCGGAAGGCGTGATAGTTTTTCAGACTGTGTAGGAAAAAGGAGTTCCTTGTGGAAGCTGAAAAGCTAAATTGTGCCGACTTTACGAGTTGTTGGGGCGATTTTCATTACTGATGTGGGCAGGTTCGTAAACGGGGTGGCGATTTGTAAAAGCCCAATTACAGTCCAACACGATAGTTTAAATTCCTTATTCCCATTATCTCATAAATATTTTAAGGTGTAATAAACAAATACTACCTGCTGTCCGGGGAATTAGTGCAACTATTTTCCCTCGTACTGGCTACAGCTCTACCACCCCTCACCTCCGGGTTCGGGGTGATAGGCCCGTAGCCAGAACCTCGGGAAAAATAGATAGCACTATTTCCCCTCCAACCATGTCGTATTTGTATAATACTGTCCCAGGGGTCAATTGTCGGCGGCTAAACTGTCACCCCCTTCAGAAATTTCCTAAGGAAATCTGATGAGGAGGGTAGCTGGTTACCCTGGTAGAATGAAAAAAAAAGATCTACCTACAAGGGCGTCAGCTCTGGAGAGCTAATGGTCCATTTCTCCGATAAAGTGTCAAAAAGTCATTTTTAGTGTCACTCACGATATTCAGTTTTAAAGCAAGCTTGTTTTTGGCCTTAAGAATGAATGTTTAATGAATATAAATTTACTTAGGAGTTATGTTTTCAAAAATGATCGGACTAGATGTTGTAACCGGATGAGAAAGTCTCAGCAATAGGCGACAGATGCATATGCTTGCTTTTCACAATGTCGCCAGCCCAAATCCGTTCTTTAAAATGTGTCCCTGCTCGTTACCCAAGAGCGCATATCACAGATTGCATTGCATTTTTATCAGCCGCTATTATGCCACTAATCTTTAGTTTAAAACATGATCATATTGGATTATTAAAGTTCGCAAGAGCTCTCTGAGAGCATGTCGCCAATATTGCAGACAGATACTTACCATAATTCAATGGATACAAAAGTGCTAAAATAACTGAATACCTATGTGCCAATAGTGATAAAATCGAGAAGATGTCAAAGTTATATATAATACATGTTTTTGCTAAAATCTGGTTCAACGTAACATTTCCAGCCCTAGTATGACAGAAAAAAGAAATCCCTCCTGTTACGTTAATACCGCGACAGATACGTTACCCTGTGCCCTCCCTCTACGCTCTTGCAATACTGCTTGATACAGAAAGTCGATACCAAACCATTGCTTTCGTATGAAGGTAATACCCGATAACGTATAGAGACTAGGTTGGTGAAGCACGTACTTTCACCAAGAACAGCACGACTTAGAAAAAGGTCCGACAGATAAGTAACGTATCTGTCGTAACGTAAGTGTTAAAGTTAGGCAATTATACTAAAATCGGATATCGATTTTTTAAGATCACACCCCATGCATTGTCCGTGTTCTGAGAATATTAAAGTTTACGATTTTCAATGATTTTTACAGGAATTCTCCTTAATGTTGATATTTCGTTCATTTTGGAGACCAACTTGAACACTTTAACGGAGAATGGCCCTAATGGCAGCCATCCAGCAGCATGTTGCCTTGTATGATGGGCTTGTTTGTCCAACAGGCTAGTCCCACGCCAAAATCTGTGGATTGACGTCAGGTAAATGGGCGATTCCCGGGTCATTATCTTTTTGGGGCTCCAAAAAATCTTACATACAGTCGTTTGCCAAGTGTGAGGTGTATCCGGCAACACCCTGTATAGCGGGGATAAAACGGATTAAAAATCTTTTGTTTAACATACTAACTGACTAGGTGGTTGCTTGAAAAGAAGACAGTGTAAGGAGGTATTTATATGTCAAGTAAATGTTAGCATCTGTAAAACGAATGTCCACATAAAACCTGTTAAATTTATGAATTATAATAAAGCTAGGCTGACTCAGAGATGTTTTAATATATAATTTTTTGTGTATTAATTGAAAATCATTCTAGCTCGCTTGCCGTTCAAATATAGAATGTTCCAATGTCCCAAGTGTTAGATGTATTCGGATTTTTCGTTCCGAGGGACATGGCGTAAACATTTATGTGTAGTATAGTCCGTGCTATGTAGGATACTGTGTATACTAAAGTTTCGCGGATCCAGTAAATTTATAACACAGTTTGGTGATTTTCTATATTAAGGACTTCAATTTGAGCTTAGCTATTCACACAGTGTTTATTGGACAGAGCATTATGTATATGCTAAAAAACACAATTTGATTTGAAAATAGAGGGCGGCGCTCCTCGTGAAATCTCTGATTCATCTCCCTATTAAATTCCATTTTGTTGGTTGCATCACATATTGATGTATTTGCAAAATATGCATTTTGAGAAAAACAGCTTGAAAGATTTTGCAATCTTAATTTATCACTAATTTTGTGATCTTAATATATTTCAATTGAAATAATTTGAAAATTGCCAAAATAAGTTAAATTTTAAATATATTTCACTGATCAACTTCTAATTTATTTAGATATGCAAAAAAAATAATGTTAAAATACTTGAAAAGTACGTGAAAAAGACAAAATAGCAATTTCAATGTGTAAATATCAAATACATACTGCAAATATGTTGTTATATGAAGAGTTTGCGCAAATATGTCGCTATGTGAAAACGACAAAATAGCAATTCTATATTGTGCACTGAAAAATATGTTGCACAAATGTCGATATATGAAACGGTAAATTATCCAAAATGCAGATGCCATGCTGTGGGCCTACACAGAATAGATTTTTGACAAATACATCGTTGTGTGATGTGGACAATTGAAGGTTTTGCAAATGTGTCATAATTAGTTTATTAATATTTGACTAATTAAGGCACTTTAAGGTTTAAAATTTGGGGAATTTGTAGAGTAGTACAAAATAAACTTACATGCCAAATTTCTCAAAAACATTAAAAAGTCAAATATGTCACTATGTGATGTGGCTGACAATATATCAATGCAAATATTTTAACCAGAATACTAGATAGAAACAATGACATCACACAGTTAATGATTTGATTTGAATCTCTCCCTATTTGTTTCTTGAATCTCTCCCTATTTGTTTCTTGGAAACCTAAACAAAACAATAAAATAAATCTCCAACAAGTGAGGTCCAAGACTAAATACTGGCCATGTAATGGAACATGGGAGCAAAATAAAACAAAAACAAATCAACATTAACAAAACAAGTGAAACTTTACACATGCTCACAAGATGTCTACTGCTACGCATTTGTTCAGACATCACAAATTATCTGTTTAAATTTCAAGAAACAACATCTAACTCAAAAGTACTTGGATGAATTGCCACGTGCCTACATCACTGAAATCAAGAGTATCATATCTCCACCAAGGCTGAACAAGCTTTTCCAAATACCCACCTCTACTCGAAACATTTTATGTGCCATACGCAACCCCATGTTAATGTTCCAATTTCTTCATGTTAGAGTTCCATTTTCTTTTACATTATAGTTATTCCACAGAATTGTCCCCATTTATCATCTTCATAATCACTGTCCCTTATTCACCACCAAATTTGAAAGCTTCAGAGGATGAAAGAAGCGTGACAGTTTTAGGTCAGTGGCTTTGAAGTGGATTTCAAAATCATCCCACCATTTGTCGAGTAATTTAACACTCTTTAAAACCCGCAGGCTTGTTTGCGCAAAACACCGAGCAAAATTTCTATAATTTGTTGTGCTTCAAAAAATTGGTGGTAACCCAAATGACTATGGCACCTATCTCAAAACTGAACTGCAGACAAGGTGGGTTTGGCTTATTTGGATATATTTTTCACACTTTGTCCAAATATGGTCATATTGAGCTTACTCAGAATTTGTTATTTTTGTGAAAACTTGGCTATGTTATAAATCATAAAACAAGATGAAGTCCTCAGTTTAACTTGGATTGTAGATAACAGTCTATACAAATAATGCATTTACCATTGGTCCACTAAAAGTTGACAACTTCCCAGAAGGATTTCTAAGATACACTTTTGGCATTACGACATCCAGTTTCACATAAGCCACTGACCTCTACGACAAGATACAATTCTTCTTTTCAGAGATTGATTTTCATTCCAATTCCGTATGCGGAAATGAAAAATTTGAAAGGATGAAACGAAGAGAAACCAAACAGTTGAGTTTGCCCTGCTGCTTGTGTGGGAGGTGTTAAACGAATCCAATTCGGGACTCTCTTTATTGCGATCCAGTAACCATCCCAACTAAGTACTCCTCACCGAGCAAAGTTCTCCCAAGTTCAATAAGAATATTCATCTACGCTAGGGGTTGCTTGATGAAGTCATGACTCATAACAAACAAAAAGTCATACCGTGCGGAGACGTCAGAAATCAGCCAAAACAAGACCTGATTCTGAATAAAGAGTTGTGGGTAAAACATGGGTCTTATCAGGGATGTCAGCCTTCAACACTTGGTGAAAATTTGTTTAGAAAAGATGATTCTTGACTTGTTAGACACCCCCAGTTGAGAACTGTCATTATTTAATGAGTCCGTCTTTTTTTTTTGGTATGTATACAGACATTTAGACATCTAGACAAGATTTACAAAACCTCCTTGTTGGTGTGGGTAAATAGGCCAAGGTGCGAAATTTCTGGGAAACCAAGCTAAAAATGTCAGAATTGGTGCGAAATGTGTCTAGAATAATATACTCAAAAACAAAAAATCCTCTTGTGAATTTTCAGAAATAAGGGGCCAAATGTTGTACAGGGGTAAAATTAGAAAATATGTCAATTGTCCTTAAGTGTTTCAACATTTTTGTCAGTCCCAAGGATTAAAAAAGGGATTAGTTTGCCATATCTAGGGTTGTAGTTTAATTACTTCTGGTAAAAAAGGCTCAAGGTCATCCTTGGGGGTAAATTTTCAGAATGGTTCGGCGTCTTCTGAAAGATGTGTCCAATTGTTAATCTAGTTGGACATGAACACCAAAGGAATTATTTAAACAGGTTATGGTTATTACTTGCAAAATTACACGGCCAAGTGTGATGGGTTCTACAGGCTCTCTGGGGGTCACGTTTCTGCTCTTATAGTATATTGAATCATGTAAGTGTTTGAATGAACTATTTTATGTTTTAATATGACTCTACTAGCAATTTGAATCTGGTTTCATTGAAATTGGGATCATTTGAATATTACCTCCCAGGATGACCTTGAGTGATTTAGGTCTGTAGTACTAAAAAATACAGGTTGTAGATAGGCGCAAAATTACCTTTTTTGATCCTTGGGACATGACAAAAATGTTGGAACACATTTAAGGACAATTCTAATATTGTGTAATTACCCCTGTACAAACTTTTCCCCCTATTTCTGAAAAAGCACAATGAGGATTTTAGGGGACTTTTAGTAGGTTATTCTAGGAAACAGGTCGCACCAATCCTGACATTTTCAGCTTGTTACGAAATTTCCCCGTTAAAACTAAAATTCTTGGCCGAAAAAGGCAAGGTGGTCCATCAATAATTAAACAAAATAGTTCTTAACATATGTTGCCCCGGCATGGTGCAGGATTATTGTAATGCACTATTATTCACATGCACAGTAGTTCCAAGATTCTTTGCTAGTTTACTTGTACTCAGATTAGGGCATAAAAAATATGTTTGTGTGGCGGTAACAGAGACAAAATATCCGGGTCGGTCGCTCAGTCTGATTTTTAAAAAAATTTTTTTAATTTATTAAGGTTTACTGAAAATGGAATACAAGATGCTTATTTAAAGTTTTTTCAATGAACATAGCAGAGTCTTGTATATTACATTGTAGTTTGTTGTGTTCTTGTTTGGTATTTTTTCATCTTTGTGTTGGTTAAAAAATTTTTTTTTTTAAAAATTGGGAGATGAAAATAATGGTCGGTGGCAGAATTTATTTTTTTTCATTTGTGCTATTTTGCATTAAAAACTTTCAGGTCGGCAGTTTTTTTAGGGTTGTTGGTCAGCCTAAGTTACACCAAAAAAAAATTTGTTTGTACAAGCCGTATACACATACCACTCCTAGGCCTATATGGTTCTGGTTGTAGGATCTGGTATGTTTAAAATTCCTGTCCACCCGGGTGGCTTTAAAAATCTTTAATAAAGATGAAAATGAAACTTGGGAGTTTGGCAATTGTTCCACACCCCCCCACAATTACAAAAAGTTCAAGTTCATATTTAGCAAAATACACAACAATGAACACATTGAAGGAGATGTATAAAGTGCTATACGACCACCAACGACAACCATATAAAAAGAGAAGGCCTTGTTTGTTACTAATTTACTGAGAGGTTAGAAGTCCCCATCCCTGATTACAAGATATATTTTTCTGTTTCATATAAGGAAAGTCCACCATTTATGTGAGCGGTAGATTTTGGGTAGTGTATTAGAGTACGGTAAAGCTTTTTCGGGCTAACATAAACACACACAATTTTAACCTGTAGCATCATAATGGAAGAAGTCAGTCAAAATCTTTTCAGATGATTATGAGAAAAATACAGGTTCCTGAAGGGTTATAACCAAAAAAGCTCAGCGTTTGATTGTGTGGAGATATGTGAAGGCTGTGGATGGGAGAGTGCCTCTTAGTAATTATCTTGACAATAATCTTTATATGACAACTGTTATAAGTAGAGAAATAAACATGCAGATACAAAAAAAAAAAACAAATAAACCAAAACAAAAACCGTCGTAATACAAATTAAACACAATTTTGTAGTACGTCAAGATATAGTAGCTAGATCGTAAAATTTGAGACTAGAACGGCCCACACTAACACATACGTTTTTAATCCATAGACCAGAACGAAGTGTCTATCCCATTTTTTTTCTTTAACCCAAAAAGCTGTACACGTTTACCCTGTTCAATTACCCCCTTTCCATCTTAAAATACCAAGGAGGCCACAAGACTTGGAACTCAGCAAGGTAAATATTAGTCATGTTCACGCGGGGGTCAGGTCACAAAACTCCAATGGTTTGAAACTCCGGAGGTTGAAAATTTAAGCCAATATTTACTCACTCCAAACTTGGTCCACACGATGGCAGAAGGATCTGAAATCACCCCCCATGACCATTCTACCTCCGCTTCTCGTATCAGAGTGTAGACCGGGCTAGTCAAAAATGACTGGAAGCTGCTGCTGTGGACTTCCCCGCGTGATATTCAAAACAGAAAGTGTCAATAAAGATGAACCCTTGCGAGGGCCACCTCCTCACTACCCCAAAGCTGTCCAACGGCACGACACTCCAAAAAACTCCGGATGTTATCGGAGGTTGAGCTTTCACCCCAAGTTTTTAGGGGGATATAAACCCTGCTTAGACCCTCGAGTGTTTAATGGTTAAAAACCCCCGAATGCGTGCACACGGTCAAAACCGATAGACAATCCAAGATTTGAAAAAACTCCGGGAAGTTTCAGCCTCATGTGGACCACGACTAATGCATAGGAAAACAATCAACAACATTTTGTGCAGACTTTTGTGCCAATGTCATGCAAGGTTCCAATAGATAGTGTACTGATGGACTATCTTGTCACCTTATATCCATATTTGTAATAGGAGATCAAAAATGCGCCCAAAGAACCAACCTATAATAAATCATAAACTCCTAATAATGATTTCTCTAATCCTCACTTGTACCCCCAATCAACACCTACAGGCAATCCTGTGTATTCTCACCCCATATCTACTTCCAAAAATCTGCTACATGATGGAAAGTGCATCTGCCTTTTTCACAATCAACGTTCCCTCGCCTAAAAGCAAAGCAATACAAATAACTGGCGCTGAAGAGCAATTCTTGTTGTCACTCTAAAAGCACTGCGTGGAGCTATTCGGGTGTAATAGGCGTTTCTTTCTTTAGCAAAATTCTTAGTGGCTGGAAGCATTACCAAATATACTGTGAAATCATGGTATTGCCCTCCCTAGCAATATCTTGTGTTGTACAGGGCAGTTTTCCCAAAACTCATATTGTTGTCTTCAATTTAAGACAGCATGACAATATTTAAAGGCCAAATAGAGTATGAATACAGTGCTTATCAATAAACCCTTGGGTCTCTGCCTTGACTCATACTGACACAGTAACACAAATTTAAAAGTAGGGGGAAGTTTGTCAATTGCGTTACCCACCTTCAAACAATTTTCGCTTGTACGAAAACAGCTAAGGACTGGCAGGTGGTTATACTGGTACCTAATATTTCTGTTATTTCTTGAGAGCCCTTTCAAGAGCCCACTATTCCGGATTTTTGTTTTAAATGTAAACAAACAAAGCTTAGTTGGAATTACCAGTAGTTTGTTTTTAGTGTACCATTACTGATGACTGTACATCGGCATACTGATGATGCATCTTCAATACAGCTTCGAATTGGTTAATATCTGTTTTCGCCAGATGGTAATAACAATTGGTTGATAGATTGCTCACTCCATTAAGACGCAAAATCAATGTCAAAATGATTGGTGGTGGTTTTGACATTAATAACCATAATGAGACTTGCTTTCTATGTTTTATGTAAACTAGAAGCAAACAAAAATGATAAGCTTTATATATTTTAAATAAGCAGAATTGCAGACAATTAATTTTATTTTTTCTCCATTTTTCGATTATTCTGTGCAAGCTTAGCAGTCAACAATTACCAAATAAGGTCAATACAGACTCTGTATAAGTGTCACCCATTCTACTCATCATAATTACGCAAAAATAAAGTAACATACAATCAGCTTTTCAAATTTTCAGTTATTCATAAGCCATGCAGGCACAGAACACCTAGACAGGGGGGTGGGGGGGGGGGGGGTAGGGGGGGGGGGGGGGGGGGTGACTTGAAAAAAAGATCTCCTATCAAGCGGTGTTTTTAGCCATAGCTGTCTTTATGTACCTGTACTTTAAAGGGACTAATGGCATGACAAAGGTGGCAATTTCATGATTTCCGCAACCTTCTTTTTATTCGGGTTCACTGGATATCCTTGAGAATGAGCTTATTCTCAATTCGAAGCCTGATCCCGATCTTGCGGTTTTGTTATTTATGAGCAATTGCTCGTTCCCCCGTGGTCCCATAGGCTACTGTGCTGTAATTTCTGCCCGTTTAACGGACAGATGACAAAATTGCAAATTTCTTACAGATGTGACCAAATTTGCGGCTAAGATTGGCTCACTGGATTACTAAGGCTAACGGCGGGGGGGGGGGGGGACACACGACAGGCTTGTTTGGCTTGGGGATTTCCAAACGTTAATTTGTGGAAAACTTACGTGAAAAATTTTTTTTACTATGGCATCCCTCGGTCCCATGACATTAACATCACTTGCTGCTCTTAAACCTTTGATTCAAAAGATCTTAGTAAGATCCTATAAATTAGAGTAAAAATATTGTATTTCAAAATCTTTTTGGTGTTAAGTGGATTAACCCCGCGGCAAAATAGTGTAATTTCCAATCACGGTCATTTAGATTCAAATACCTGTGACCAGACATAGTCTTTAGTCAGTCTGTGTGTAACAGTTCGAAATGCGTAAGAGCGCACTCATACCGTAAGTCTTTGAAACAGACTATTACCCAGAATGGATGCCGTTTTGAATTTGCTGTTCCTGTTTATGTTGGCCATGTCCCTATTCCCCCCCCCCCCCCCCCCTCCGGCTAACGGTTCAGATGATATAAAAAATTCAACACTTTATTAGTTAAATCTTGGATGAGGCTGTGGAATCACAAAAATGGCCCCTTTAAAAACATCAACCATCATGAAAAAGTTTATTCTATATTCTCTTTCAGGAATGTAGACGTATCTAGCCTGTACACATGTGGGATTGTGGATGGTGCTATGTTGTAAAGTGTACCTTTCCATCTCTCCATGACTCTACTGCTAATAGAAATGCACCATCGAGAGAATAAACAGATAATTTTTTCAAAGCGGTATGCTCTCTGTACATCAAATCAACCTGATGATATACCATTTTTTTTAATAGAAGAACGAGGCCGTAGAATATACCAGAAAAGGCCTTGTATATGCCAGAAAAAGCCTTGGTATATACTAGGAAAAGCACTGGTATATGCCAGGAAAAGGCGGAGGAGGGGTTGGTAAAAAAAATTCCCCCTGCCAGAACCCTTCCCCCCAAAGAAAAAATAACGTTTGTACAGTTGTCTATGGAGAAGACCCAAATTTGCCCCCTCGAAAATACCACAGCAACCCTTCTGCCCCCCCCCTTTGCAAAGGTTTGGTTATGTTCACTGTATAATCAACGGAATGCGATGTTAATCCTGAAAATCTGACAACATTCAATTGAATCACCAAATTAAGCTATCAAAGAATGCCCTCTTTTTCTGCATACTAGTGAAGCCCTCCCGCAGGGAAGCCCTACAATGATTTATACTTTCAACCTATGATTAGTATCATCAGTATCTGTTAACAAACACAAAACCTAATGATGCCATATAATTGCATATGAACAGAAAAGTGTTTCCCACTGGACTGGCCAAAATTTATGTTTTATATTACTTCAACTACTAAATGGATTGTGTGACATGTTAGATCTTTCAACCAGTGACAGTGAATGTGACGGCTGCTCACTCAACCTTTGTAAGTTAATGCAACAAAATCCGGACGCATGCATCATGTCCCCAGGACCATGCACTGGTGCCCTGTAACTTTAGACAAGCACTTTGCAATAAGCTTCAGTGCACTGGGTACCGGGTGAAGGCTCTGTGCTGGGATACATTGAAATCTATATACTCGGTATCAATCACCTGTGTTGACATTCATCTCAGTTTCCTGAGAACATATCTTGTTACAAGAAGTGGACAGTGATTTGAAAGTTGCATATACATTCATTTTAAACAATTTTTCTGACATATCTTGCCTAAATAATGCCTGAAAACCAAGATTTTGGTATGAAATTTGGTTCAAAAATTGTTGCATTACTAAAATGAAAAAACGAATTTTTATGGCAATGTTTATCTGTAAGGTACAGGTGAGTTTTGCTTCCATTAAATCTTGATACATATTTAGATTGAACATTTAACTTAAACCACTGATCCACATAAGTATAAACACATTTGAAAATAAGTCTGTAAAATTTTTTTTCCAAATGTAAATTGACAAAACACTGCTAAAAATATGGGTTTTCCATTCAACTGCATGCTGCAGGAAAGTGTATCAACAGAAGCCTCCAACATTGGTTTTTCTAATTATGTCCTTATTCATAAGTTGTTTTGGTCTTATCTCTTGCAAGGTACATAAAATATATAGACTTGTTACAAACATGCAATAAATATGTCTGATGACTTTTTATATTTTCTGCTTTAGCAAACCATTGTACCAATTCCTTTAATTCAGAATTCAGTAATACCTGATTGAATCCCAGTAGCCACGTGTGGAAACCACTGCATAATAATGTTATTAAAAATGTACCCACTGCTAAAAATTGATGTTATTTTACAGAATATCTAATTCAGGTTTGAAAATATAGACAATTCAGGAATTAAAAAAAAAAAAAAAAAAAAAAAAAATTGTTAATGTAATTGAAGTGCAATTTAGTTTTACCCTTTAACATATTGTGCCTTGAAGTACGAAAATAAGAAATTGCTAAGCTCTTGATGTCTCAATTTGAACCGATGTCTTCTTACTGGGGCCAGAGCAATTCATAAGGTAAACAGCTGGATGCTGTCTGTGGTGGATTATTTTATGGAATCAACATCCAAACACAAGAATAAAAAGACACCAAAATTGCATTAATGTAATTAACCATAAATATTAGACATTACAAGATCTGCAACAAAAATAAAACAAACTCACACAATTTAAAAAATATTGAAATTATGAAAACTTCTGTACTTGGAAATCATGGCAAATACAGAAATATAGTATATGCTCCCCATATGGGACTATTGAATCATTGGAATTGCCATCGTCAGGTTAATGGGTCAAGCATGGGTATATCAATGCAGTGACACCCATATGACTTGATCATGGATATCCAAATAAATTCAATAGTACATAGATGGGAGGCATGATTTCAGCCGTGCCTTCAATAGTGACTGCAGCATCAACCAGTGTAGGAGAGTGGTACCGGGGCCCGAAATAAAACATTGTCATCATAGCATAAATTGACGTAGGGATGCAGAGTTCATGAAAACGGGTGGAGAAAACATTAAAAAGTGGTGGCCAATTTGCATATGATGCCATTTCAAAATGGAAGCATCTTAAAGCCAAAAAACACATAAGAAGACCATTTGTTGTAAAAAATGTATTTTTCTGGGTCAAGGAGTTCAAAAAAATTATTCCCCAACTCATAAACGGTGGCATGTGCCGATATTTCCAAGATGGCTGACAGTTTATTGACACAAACCTTAAATTTCTTAATATCCAGCCTATGAAGATGATTGTGGTGTCAAATAAATATTTTCTTGGTCAAGGAGCTCAATAAAACATAACAAACGTCAGATGAAAAGAAAAGTAATGGCAGTTGTCATAGTCACTATTCCAAGATGTCAACTACAAAAAGACAAATGTTTATACCTCATGCTATACAGCACCTAGGATGACGATTTTGGTGTATAAGTGGATGTTTTTTAGAGTCAGGATTTTAACAGCCCAATATTCTCAAAAACTGTCAGATTGACTGTGAGCTGTGTCAGGACTACTAATGTGACACCCAAAATAGACACCTTGCCCTACTCTTAGATGTATTCACCCAAAAAATATAGCTGGATTGCCTGGAATTTGATAGCTAGCCTGTATGTTTTTTTTTTTTTTGTTTTTTTTTTTTTTTTTTTTTTTTTTTTTTTTTTTTATTTTTATAGAAACATTATTGTTTGTTTTCAGATTATGTCCAAGAGCAAAAGGCCCCGTATGTCGAACAATAAATGGTCATGGTCACGTGAACACCTCTATTGGTAGCAGGTTTTGGGGGTTTTGCGTCATAGGGCCATAAGCGCAGTTAGGAGGTTATAAGGAGGAGTTATGAGGATTCTGTGTTGGTATAAATTATCAAGCATTGGGTTTACATATTATCATTTGCCAACATTAAGCCTGACATGCGAGTGAGTTAGCAATTGGGTACTGTATTTAAAATATAGGGCTCTTGGAAAAAAAAAAGTGACAAATGCAAATAAATATCCACTTTATAATTTCATCCTAAGTTTTGAGAATAGTTTGATTGAATTCCTTGACCCAGAAGAAAACACTCATTTTGTACACCAAAACTCATCTATTAGTTTTATATAATAAGAACATATAGTTTCTTTGGCTAGATGTCGCCATCTTGAAAAATGAGCGCGTGTATATAAATCCAGGACTCAGACAATTCTGGCAAATTGTCTATTGAACCTCTTGACTAGACAACGGCATTTCCAACACTAAGTCACCATAGTAGATGCTATTATCTTTAAAATTGTGCCATTTGGAAAAATGTGGTTTAGCAAATGCCACACTGTTATTTTTGTCTTCACGTATTTTCGTGAACCACACAACCCAATGATCGATTTTAGCTATGATTGCAAATGCATTATTCCGGCCGTGGTTGGTAGAAATCTAAGGCCCCCTTTCACTGATGCTGCAGACAAAAACAAACAAACACTTAACAGGGGTGGTGATGGACTTGTTGGATAGCCCACTGCAATAACAGGTACCTGAATGCAGGTTTAGTGGAAATAATCCCCTTTGAGAACTGCAGATTAATTAATATAACATTTTTATTTTTTTTATTTTTTGGATTCAGCATGAAATCTGCATTCAAATGAGTACAAATAAGCCTGAGTCTGTGATCCGTAGTTTTTTAGATGGCTTTCCCAAATGGTTCTGAACATGGAGGTGCCAGACTTGTCGGGAGAAATGGGGGGAAGTGAAATTGTTGTGGGAAAAAATAATTTTTTTTTTGGGGAGGGGCAACATCAATTTGAATTTAACTAATGTGGTCAAATTTTGGTGATTTTTACAGCCTCTTAAAAATTGCAAGAGTTTGTCACAAATCAGTCATTTTCATCTGGCTGGCTGTGGGGAGGGGGAGGATGGGGAAGGGGGAAACTGGTGAGGGTTGCTTTTCCCCATACACCAGGATCAGCCACCATCTGCAGTCATAGGAGCCATCTCAACAAAACACTGATTTGGTGTGGTATAACATAAGCAGAATCTATCAGGGTTGGAAAAGGTTAATAATATTCAAATTCAAATAGTTATGGTGGTTTAAAGAAGAAGCTTGTTTATGGATCCGGTTCTTGTCGCCAAGGTCAATTCGAATAGTGAATGCATTCAAATTGGGGAATGCAGAACAAAAGAAATGGACTACCGCACAGTGTCATTTAGGACAAGCTATGTTATTAGTATTACTAAATTGCATACCTCATTCACACGGATGATATAAGGCACACAGCACACTAATCAGATGGCAATCAGACATTAAAGGCACATCTCAAAATGCTTAAAATTTCAATAACACAAATACAGCAAGGAAAACTTCCCGGAAAACTTGCCAATTCCCCTGGGTGTCAAATTGGAGGCTTTATTAAAGGTGCATTTTGTGATTTCAGCACCTTCTGTTTTATTCATTGATCACTAGATATCCTTGAGAAAAGCTTATGCTCAAAATTTGAGCTGATCCCGATCTTGCGGTTTTGTGTTATGAGCAATTGCTCGTTTCCCACGGTCCCATAGGCTACTGTGCTGTAATTTCTGTCCGTTTACGGACAGAATATACAAAATTACGAATTTCTTAAAGATGCGACCGAATTTGCACGTACGATTGGGCACACATGGATTACTAAGGCTAACGGTTCAGATGATATAAAAATCTCACGAGGCTGTGGATCACGAAATGCCCCTTTAATAAACGTAGAACCAAAGTAGAACATGGTTAGTTATGTAGATGACCTTTGACCTGAAATGCATCTAATCATTTCTGGCCACATTATCCAAAGGATTATTGCAAAACTCCTCATTGCATGAAAATAAACATCCAATTCAGTAAAACTGGAATTGATCATTATTTGTAATGACAATCCTGAATTCTAACACACAAAATTATATGCTGAGATCTGGTAAAAGGTTAAATTGAACATGCTTGTTTAACACTGGTTCCACACAAATTGATGTTATTCTGATACAAAATTGGTGTCATAGGATACAAAATTACATCAAAAGTAGCTCAAATTTAATTCCATATTAGACAATCCTATTAGTGTTAAAAACAGCCACTGGTGTTAAAATAACAAAAAAAGTGTCGAAAAATAAAAAGTGCAAGTGACATTCAATATAGCACCAAAAGTGTTCTATTTTGAAGGCAACACCACTGGTGTTATTTTAACACTCATCATGTAAAAAGCACTACAGCAGATATCAATATGAAAATCCAAGATGGGATTATTTTACACAGCTTTTAACTTAATTGACACTGATAGTCACTTCAATTAAACAAATGTCATTTTTGTCACCTCCACTTTTTCCTGTGTATTGTGCAGGACATGTCCTAATGGTCTTGAGATTTAAAGTGACATTAAGAAATCCCATGTTCAAGACTGACTCAGAGATTTCAAAACATATTTTTTGTGTGTTAATTCAAAATAGTCAACTAGAACTAAAGATAATCACCTAATATGCTAAATTCCAAAGTTTGAGATGAATCAGATTGTTCGTTTTGATGCAGTGAACACTTATGTATAGTATAACAGTGCAATAGGATACTGTCACTGTATTAACAAAAATTCCAGATCCAGAATTTTAAAACAAAGATTTGATTTTCAATATGAAGGTCATCGATTTGAGCTTAGCTATTTTGCACAGGAATTAGTATGTAAACAAGCATTACGTATATGCAAAAAACATGATTTCTTAGAAAATTGAGCCTTTAAGTCATACACCTCTTTATGTTTTGCACTATAGTTTTGCAGAGGACCACAAAATGAAACCTACACTGAAAATTTGATTCTAACACTCCACTTTTATAAGTATTTTGTATATTTCAGTTCCCCAAAGGCCAATTTGTTTATTTATTTAATTATCTGGATCTGAACATTTAATAAAAAAATCACTATAGTTTTGTAACGAAAAGATTGTTGTCCTATTCATTTCAGGTATTTGTTATTTTGCCAAATTGCAAAAATCTGGCTTTGTCAAAAAAATGAGAAAATTCCCACAAAATATCTGAAAGTCCCTTTATTTAGTTCCTATACTAAGAACCTCTTATTTATGGTCAACTCTGTACAGGAATAAATTTAAGTTGTGTGGTTACCAACACTAGTTCCGCAGAGTTCACATTCAATTTAAATGTCAACTTCCTTTTTTCCCCCAAGTACTTTTGTCAGTTTTTAAGTGAAATTCCAAGTTATTTTTTTCTCTGATTACAATTTATTTAAAATATGGTAAAATATGGTATTTTAAACTTTTTTGGAGTAAATTTGAGGTTTTTTTTTCAATTTTTTAAATTTGAAATATATTTCTCTGTTCTAATAATTTAACACAGACTGACCTATAAGTGAGTGTAAAAGACCGTAATTGACAAAATTAATTTTCATTTGAAAAATGGTAAAGCCAATACAAAAATAAAACTAATTTAAAAAATGTTACTTTCTATTTTGTTATCAAAAATAAAAGATGTGCTGGAATAGCATATTCAATATATAAAGAATTTTAAAAGAAAATAAAAATTATTTGTTAATAATTTAAAAAAAAATGAAATGGCCACTTCCTGTACACTTGTTAATATCCAGTAATGCAAATATCGCAACCATAGATGTTAGCTATTACTGCACATACTCTACTACAAACTACAGCAGGCACAATTGCTACCAATATTTGCTCTTTCAAATTGACATATAATTAAAGGGATACTCCTTCATGTTTAATAGACATGCGAATAATGTATTTCTAAAAATTATTGGGTCAAAAGAATTACAAGTGCTGTTTTTACTCTGCAGTAAATGGTGCTTATTATATTAATTCAAACCAGAGATGAAAGCCCAGGTCAATGAGAACCTATTAGAGTGTGTCTCAAAAAAGTGATATAAAAATCAGTCTGGTGCTGTTTTTATGAATTAGCAGCATAGTTTATTTAATTTCTTTTGCATGGAGGAAATTTCTTTTAATTTTTGGTTTTATTCACTGATTTAAAAATGGTGTATGTTTTGCAAGATGCATGACATCTTTTCGCCATTTTTTAAAGATTGTCACAATTTCAGAATTCCTATAGATGTAGATTTTAGTAACCAACAAAAGAGAAATGGTATATTTTTTTTACAAAGCAAACTGAACCAAACATATGTGGCTATAACTTGATAATGGAATTTCTCCTTTACCAGGTTGACAAATGTGGACAAGTCTATATTGAAAAATTCAATTTGAAAAAAATATCAGCTTATTTTGATTAAAGTCCATGGGCCCAATCGCTAATAGCCCGTCCCCAAGCCCAAATTTTACCGGAAGTGATCAACATTTTGATAATCAAAGAAAGCCACTTTTGTCTCGTTACCCTGCGAATGTTAGATTCAAAGGATGTTTGGTTTGGAGTTATGTGCAAAAATGTGACGTATTTTGGTCGAGACCATAATTAATTTTACAACATACTCTATGGGGCTCACAAACACGTTTTTTAGCTCTCGCATCAAAACGGTTGAATATCGGCACGAAACATCACAGGTGGGGTTTTGGAGGGAAGCTACTCTCAAGATCAACACTTCATATCCTTAAATCGGGCATCCCCCTTTAAATAATCTAAAGACCCCGTTTCTTTAATTGTTGTTAAAGTATTTCCTGACGATGGCCAATTCTGGAAATGCTATTCTTCAACTGAATTTTTGTTCAGTTTAGCAAAAAAGCACAGAGGCCATACACAGGGTTTATTTAGGGATTCGGGACTTTGAAAATGGACTTTTTTTTAAAGTGACCTCCAACCCCTCCCTAATGTTTTTTTTCGTTTTGAACATCTTCTCTCCAATAGTAACTTTTGTCAATTTTTTTTCTTTCTCTATTGTGTGGTCTTTTTATTTAAAAAAATCAGCGGAATAGTGGACCTTTTGCGCCTTTTGAGAATTTGGGGGTGCAATGCACCGCCCCACCCCCCCCACCCCCACCCCCCCCACCCCAACCCCCCGCCCCAGCCCTCCTACACGGGCTGTAAGCACAAAGTGTTTGATCCTCTCCTCTGCTTAATTGGAAATTCAGTTGTCACGAGTGGTGTTTACACATATTTCACTCTTGATAAATTATGGTTTTTCATCAATATAAATACTAGTTGAAAATGGAATCTGGTACGAAAACAGCCCCCGACTTTTTTGAACAACTTTATTGGGGAGCTCCAATTGGCCGTCCTCCTCACATCTTTGTCGTCTCTATAAATACTTTAAACCCCACCCCCCCAAACTACTTCAAACGATTTGTTGATCAAAACTCTCTCCCTTGGTCGCTTCTTATAAGCACAAATTTGCTCTATGATTATACTGAATGTTACTTACATTTATTCCACCTCTGTAACCATGGCAACAGTGATCTATCAGAGTTACGATGTGCAATTTGTGTACAACGCACTCATACAACATAATCGTTTAAACAAACAACGTTTAGCATTATAAAATAATTTAGCAATTTTGCCTCTATACTTATTTCAAAGATTGGGTTATGTGTAATGGTTGGTAAGTACTAGGTTAAGTGGGGGGGTGGGGTAGGGTGGGGGCCTTTAGCATTATTTTTTTTTGTTTTTATATATATACCGTACCACCTTGGACCATCGGCTTCCTGAGTGTGATATATTCCTAATATAAATGTACAGTCTCCGAGGGAGTTTTAATAATCTGTTTATTCACGCCATGTGCTAGTGCCCTCACCAGAGCTGTATACATCAACTAGCGATGTTAACAATGAATAACAAAAAACTAGATACTAATTTCAGAAGTTGGTCACTCCCTGCTCATTCATAAGCCACACAACAGAATGAGGAAGTTGATGAGGATGATGTCTCGGCATAGTTTTCATCTTCACCGTGGAGGATTAATTACGTAGGACCTGAGAAATTTACTCAATGGGTTAAATATAGACGATGTGACATGTGTGTATTCCATGGGACTAAATAATATATCATGTTGGGTATCCACAAGGCTAATCCACACACGTAAGACAGAAGACTTTGAAAACGTACATGTTTGCAATAACACATAAGCAAGCATAGAGTGTATTGTAGGCACACTATATTGTGAAAGGCATGTGCAGGGGATTTTTTTATTGATGTGGCCATATAAAAAGACTTGTTTGTTCGTGAGTGTACCTGGGCTGGCTTTGGGTGGACAATCACTGTGAGAGTCACCAAGGTTACTTGCCGCCTGCTCTATTTGTTGCTATGTATAATGAAGTCTAATTAATACCGTAATGGCAATTTGAATGGCCCTCAGCATGAACTACGAAGAGCGTGCAGCACATTAACTACTGTGCTATCAGACTGGAATTTGGGTTTGGGTTTGCGTCTTGAGTAATCATCCATTTTACCATTCTCTTACCAACGTCAGACAAAAAAAATTCTTTGTTGAAAAAATCTACACAGGATGCATAAAAACAGGAATATTTTGTGCTGGCCTTGAGGGAACTGAAAGCCAGCAAGAGCATGCTTGGAATTCTTGGGAAATCAAATTGGACCATCTACCCTCGGCTTATCCATGTAATGTCATATCTGGCCTAACTTCTAACTCACTGTTGTTTCCTGATTCCAAATTTACTTCAATGAATTCATTTTTTTTTAATCTTTTAATGCAAATTACTATCACCAGTGAAATGAAGTTTAACATCACTTTTAGAGGTTCGAAGATGATCCTCTTAGCTACCAATGAGTTTTTTTCATCCTCCTCAATCTGCCCTCTCTCAAAACGGGCCATCACCATAAGCACATGGTCAGCATGTACTGAGCTAGGCACTTGATAAAATTGGCCCTCAAATCACTCTAACCAAATGAATACCATGGTTACCATGGCAACGCAAGCTAAATTAATATACTGACTCAAGTGACCCATCAGTGGATTACATCTGCATCAATCTACCAAAACAGAAAACGCATTTAGTTACAGAATTATTTCTGTGAATTTCTGATTTGCAATTAGTGGGCAAACAATGAAGAAATGTAATTAATTTGATCAAGGTATTGTTTTGCAAATTTAAAGAGAAAATTCCTGAAACAAAATCATACTGCAATCTTACCTACAAAATAATTTAGACATCAATGCTTTATTTTTCCCAGTGGTGTATATCACAAAATATTTCACACATCAAAAATACTGCAAAATATTCACGGATCGAAATCAATTCTATACCAGCATACGGTGATGATGATTATTATCTCACAGGAGTCAAGGCCAGGCCAGATGAAATGCTTGGATTCGGAATCGAAATTCTGCTCAGCACGAATGGCTCATTGACGGATTTTGATTTGGATACACCCGCTGATACCCGTAACTGCTAGCTATAGCTGACGATTAACAAATCAAGGTCCTATGCAAATTACCTGTTTTGGTTTCAAATTTCTATGCTATGTCTCATATTCAAACTCACCTCTGCAGAACTGCATAACATTCCTTATTACAAAAACCCCAACCCCATTTCCTTAAAAGACCTACCACATTTTGAAAGGTGCACCCTCAAATGTGTTGAGGACAAATGGTCCACTTTTTGCTGATTTTTTGCAATAAAAAGGTCAAAATATTAGAGCAATTTTGACAAGAAGTCCACTTTTTGGTTATGAGGTGTTCAAAAGTCCAAAAAAAGGACATTTTCGGGGTTAGGCACTTTTACAAAAAAAAAGGTTTCCCTTTTTAAAGTCCCCCTCCGCGCATCCTCCTCCCCCAAAAATCCCTGCGTAAGGCCCTGGCAATGCCCTCTGAAGGGGCGTCACCCGTACCCCAATATTGGTCGAGTACATCCTGGGGCTTTTACGTTACGTTTGTTACCCTCACCTTATGAGCAGTCAATCATCCCCTGATTGTAACCAGATAGTGGCTTGGGATGAATCATTTTAAAATTTGAATTCTAACTAATCGGCAAGACTTCCATATTTACCCCCCTCTCATAATTACATGCAACTTAAAATGTTATTATTTTTAGTGCTGTTTATTCGTTTTTGATCAAACAGCAAAATTAAAATAATTTTGTATCATGTAATATATACGAGGGTACATATGGAAGTCTTTTCCAACTATCTCTGGTGATTTTACTCAGTGATTGACCCTATCGCAATCCATTGAATTTTTAAAATATAATATTTAAAATCTGGCTGTGAACTTTGAATTAGTCTTGTCCCAATACGTAATTACTCCATGACGTGCTAATAATATTCAATTATGGTCCATTACGGTATCAATCGACCAGGTCAGCCATATAGTGCCTAGTCTCAATTTGCCCGGTCAAAAATGTGAGATCAATCATCACTTTGTGTAATCTATTAACCATGGTAGACAATTTACCCAAGTTAGGGAAGTTTTACCCGTTTAGGGGTAATCCGTTTTTTGTTAAATATTATACCTGATGTGTGTCGTTGATTTAGTGCCCATGGTGATAAGACACGAGTTCCATATGCACCCCCTTCAAAATTTTACATGTAACAAATTCTTTTTATTTTTGCTTAAGGTTAGGGAGTGTAAGGCCATAAAATAGATTGTTTTCTGTTGAATTTTAAAGGAGGGTTATGAAACTCTTCCAAAATAGTTAACCCAATGTTTGATCTGTACACAGCATTACAACTTAGTGCATACCTTAACTGAAATATTTTTTAGATCCGCATGAATTTGTTTGTCCATTCTACCAATACCAAACAAAATATAGTTAAGTTTTCCTGCTACTTTGATCCTTTTGATCCTTGACAACTACATGCATTGTCGGCAAGGTATTTAATGGTGCATTACCAAAACTATCACAGTAAATCTTACAAATGCAATTGAGTGAACTATTTCCTTGTGGAGGAGTTCCCACTCTGCGATGTATGGGATGGTTTTTATGACTGAGGGTATGCCTTTCTCTTCTGTCAAATATCATGTTTATTGTGAAATGATCCTGGACAATGAATGGCAGTTATATATTTATGGCCTAAAAAAATCCACCTTGCACATGTTTTTGTATTGTTATTTTCTTTAAGTCCTAAAATTTATGTAAATATTTTACTTGGATGATTATTTTCTCCTCTTGTTCCCTTTGTTGTATTAAATAAACTAAATAAATACACCATCGAGTGTCCGGTAGATTCACTCTGATCTTTTCCAAGTTACTGGACTTTTTGCTAATTACGGGCTTCCTTCTTCATGCTTATATGAATAGTGCTATAGAAGCCAATTACGGTACCTCGATGAGCTTTAAACATTGTGGGACTGAGTCCTGTCTATTTTTTGCTTTCTGATTGTTGACCCTGCAAGGAGGTTCATGATTGGCATAAGGGGGGGTGTTTTTTTTTTTTTTTTTTAAATGGGGTTTAAATTTTGAGACTGTTTCTGCTTCTTGTAGCAAACAAAAAAATAGTTTGTTTTTTTATGAAAGGTCCAAACTTGTAAAAATTCACATTTAACCAGATTCGCCTTGTCCAAAAAAAGATCCACATTTGGGAACAACGTCCCCTTGGCAAAACTGGACCTTTCCCCCAAAAAGAACCCTAACTACGGCCGAAACCCCCCAGGAGATTAGGATGGAGATGCCTTACACTACTTGGGGGTTAAACAATATTTAATAGACATAATGGAACTAATCTCAATTGGTCAACAAAATATGTCATAGTGCAAAAAAACCTCATGACATCGAGATCCCAGATAGGTTCAGTGGCATCTATTACCAGTGGGGCTGGTGGGGGGGGGGGGCTGGTGGGAGCTCCAGACAAACAAAATCAGGAAGGGGAAAAAAATGGGAATGTAAAAAAAAAAGGTTAATATAAAAGAGAAAGGAAAATGAGGCAAGGAAAAAGAGAGAGGAAAAAGAAGGAAGATGAGAAATGGGAAAGGAGAAGAGCAAAAAGGGAAGAAGGAAATAAATGGGAAGGGAGAGGAGAAGAAGAAACAAGAAGGGAAGAGCTTAAGGAAGGAAGAAAAGTTAGTGTATATTCAAAACCAGATTGTGCTCTGAAATACTACTTTCTAGCTTCTATGATGAAAACTGAGGAGTCAAGGAGGCAAATTTTGTATTTTGTACTGTCGGTTTCAACTCAATTTAAAATTTGCAAAATCAGAATTTTCATACACACCAAGCAAATTTCTGTAGAGACCCTATTTTTTCCTATGTAATGGATATTCTCAAAGTTTGCAGGGTGCTATTTCGAACAAATGGATATGAATGGTACCTGTAGATCTGCCAGAACAAGATTTTGCTCATGCACAAGCACACCCACAGATTTTTGCTGGTAAAACGGATCCCGCACTAGACCATCGGTGACTGGCCTATACAAACACCGTGTATATTTTGTTTTTACTATAAACTCTGGATGCGCGTGTAAGAGAATTCTTTGTGTAACTGTGAATTGTATCCTATTAAGGAACTTAGGGACTGACTTGGCTAAATAAAAAAAAAATTAAAATCATAAAAAAAAAATCACATGTTTTATTTTTTTTTCCTAACACGTAATAGGTTCCTATTAGACCAGTCTACCATAACCAATTAGCATACATGTGAATTTTATCAACATAAAATGACTACAAATGGACTGAATTGCAATCCATTTCCACCTGTGATTGATAATTGATGTATTCTTCATAAGATTGAAATAATAAAATTCCTGTCCTTAACACACACACGCATGCACACATGCACGCAAACACATGCACCCTCACACACACACCACACACACACAGTAACAATAAAACACTAAACTAAAATAATAGACTGTTACTTAAACACATCATGTTTTCAATTGTATTTGGTCCACTTGTCACATAGCTCTGCAAGTTGTTTTTTTTTCTCTTTTCACAGAACACAAAGAAGTTCGTCCTTTATTTTTACCATATGCATACATGTCCAAATAAAAATACTAACAGTACATTAAAACTTACACAATATATTAATAAAATAAAAATAAAAGTACGTGTACTAGATCCCATAACATTTCACCGACAAGTTAGGTCGGACATAGACCCTTAGTGTTGTACTGGAATGAGCCATGATTGTACATAGCCCTTAACATGCCAAATACCCAACAGATCTGATTTTGAATGGTTCAACCACGGTAACCCTTTTTTTTTTTTACAAACGTACTATCCAAATATAGCAAAAAATAAAAAAAATACATCGGTCCTCGGGCACTTGTATTTGCTGCCATTGTGGTTTGTGAATGATAGGCTCCCATGACCCTTGACCCAGACATGCAAACCTTGACCTCATAAATGAGGGCTTGCATTTTTGGGAAGAGGTATTTACTCCTACTGGATCCAGGCTACAAGGACCTATTTTGACTGATCTGAGGGCATCAATGTTAATACACTTTCATTAGGATAGTCATCAACTGTTAATGCAATTAGCTCATGAAATAATTAATTAGCTCATACAAACAGATAAAATTATATTTACTTGTATATGCATTGTTAATTATGCTTATTTGACAATCACTCTGCTCATACTGACCAAAAGAAATACTGTTTTGGATTATTTTTCATAGTTTTTATTGCCATAATTTTTTTTATTTTTTTTATTTTTGTTATTTTGTTTAAAATATCCAAATTAGCTTTTGCTTCCAAGTCATAATTTATTTGGTCTAATACTAAAAATAGTCCACTAGAACTAAAGATAGTAACCTAACATGCACAATTCCAATTTTTGAGATGAATCAGATTTTTTTCGTTTTGATGCAGTAAACAGTTATGTAGAGTATAAGTACCATAGATACTGTGCACTAACAAAAATTCCGGATCTGGAATTTTATACAAAGTTTGATTTTTTAAAATGATGGACTTCGATTTGAGCGTTAGCTTATTTCACACAGTGATTAGTATGTAGACACGCATTATGTGTAGTACCAAAAAACATGATTTTTTTGGAAATGAGGGGCGCCCCCCTCAGAAATCTGCGAGTCAGCCTTGAAAGGTCATTTTGTGATTTCCCCGATTTACCTCATGAAACGGATTTTTTATATATCTAACCGTTGGCCTAAGTATAGTAGTGTGCCTAATCTACATGCAAACTTTTAACCTACTCTAGACTAACTTATCAATTTTTGGTATTTCTGTCTGTAAACAGCAGAAAATACAACAAGTTATCTATGGGGCAGCACGCGATAGCTAATCGCTCATAACATCAAAAGCAACCATCAAAATCAACTGAAATTTTTGGAAATACACCTTCTTCTTGCGGATAGTTGTGAATTCAATGAAGCACATCTAATTACTACTAGGATCATGAAATACATCTTTATAAAATGCAGTTTACATACATTTGGAAGCCATTTCATGCCACATGACCACGTACTTTAGAGGACCCTCTGGTAAATTTAGTAATACTTCACTCGGTTTTTCTTTTTCCTTCAATAAAGATAAATCATCTAATGGGGGCAATCTGTTCCGATCACTACCTATTTGGAATATTCTTGCTTTGCCAAGAGGAAAGATGAGGACAAAAGACTGTGATTTATTCCGTGTCAAAAATATGTTCGCCCAAGTCGACAACCGACGCTCTCCATATAGTGTCTGTCAAATCAAGAGGTCAACTATCCTCATGTCCATTGTCCACAGTATGCCAACCTGCACTGGTAGCGTCCTATTATCCTTAGGGTAGAATACATCCTTTTAACCATTTTTCACACTCGTCACATTTGAATGTTCACCTATGAGCTGTTTCAGATCATAGGCCAATGGAAAACTTTCACAGCAATGCTCACTTAAAAAACTATATGGGTTTGTGAGCCTTAATTTTACCACATTTTCCTAGTTTGCGATAAGTTTGGCAAAATTAATGTTGTTAATTATTGTTAATCTTTTTATTCCAGTCCAATCCAAGAATCTCATTGAATATCCTTCTAAGGGATATACCATTTGAATGAAGAAGGGGGTGTAAGTTTGGGTCAGTAGATTTGGAGGTAAGCATGTTGGTTTTTTTTTTAAATTCTGCTTGGAGTACACTTTTTTTAGAGGTGCTTTGGGAGAAGATTTTATTCTACTCATCATTTGGTATATTTTTTCTCTGTTTCCCATGACATATTTTATTATTGCAGTAAGACTATACGCAAGACTTCAACCAGCGTAGGAAGCCAGGTCACCTACCAGCAAGATGGAAGGACAAGATCCCCAAGGACACAGACTTGGACCTCCAAATGCGAATCTATTGCAAGGCAGTCAGAATTGAGTGGAGAAAATATACTCATGAGCTTATGAGAGGGCAAAGGGACCCCGTCCTATGCAGTTAAGTCAAAGCAGTGAGACTTCCATGCTCCCTTGATGTCTAGTGCTGCATCCTTAGTATATTAGTTGAAATTATGCCATAACAACCTCATGCAGGAATAAAGAACATAATTGGACTAACAAGAAATGTCTCGGTTTAACTGTTTAGAATTGTCGTCATCGGACAATCACTTTGTGGTGTCCCTGAAGAATTGAACTTCTGCAAAAGGGCTTGACCGAAACCTTACTAGGCTTTCATTATATCATATGATTAGCAACCAGCCAGACATCGACACAAACCACATGTGTGATGTGGCATGCTGAAACCACCGCCGTCTCTCTGGAACCTGCCTGGTCAAGCATATGGGGGTAGTAGCCTGGTGCTGTTTTGGTCAATGATTGGCACCATTTGTTTAACAAGGGTCTAAATTAGGCCATATTTAAAACATAATTCTGTGATATTCTAAAAGATCTAAAAAGATCTAAAAGAGTCAAATATTGTCAAGAGAAATAATGTTGAAAAAATGATTTTCAACAACTTCCTACCAGGATTGGGAATACCACTTTGAAAAGGTGCATTTCATGATCCTACACAGTTATTTAAGTTTATATATCACTTAGAATATCGCTTGAGGCAGAAAGGTAATTTCCAATTTCAGTTGATGCCATGGTGCGTTTTAAATTTATGAGTGAATGTTTGTATTATTCGGGCACTAGGTTGTACTTTCTTTCGTTTAGATTTTACGTAATAGATTTACACATGAGATTAGGCACACACACACACACTATACTTGGGCCACCAGTTCAGGATGATTAAAACCCTCAGTTTCTTTGAGTAAATCAGGGATGACGCCAGGTTGGGGGCAATTGTTGATTATCGTCAGTGATCAATTTGTACTGCTAGCTGCTCTGCTGCATGTACTTTTATTGCAGTTGAACATGCTAAAACGAGCTCACATGTGCACATGAAGATGTCACATCCTGTGTGTAAAATCAAACAGTGTGATGGATCTTATGGTCCTAGTTGTCTAAAAAATGGTGTGACATTAATCTGGTCTAGCACCAAAGCCATTTAACATTGCGTGGGTTAAGAAACCACAACTTAAATCATGTGTGATCAACTCATTATATGTTTGTCAGACAGTCTGTAGTATTTTGTGGTGGGGTTCTGTTTTTCTTGCTTCACTTCCTTGTCACTGGCATATTTTGGGGTCAGATCATGAAATAAATAATTTGATTAAACATGCATGCATTCATGCCCCACATGGGAAGATGCATGCAACGCACAGAAATTACAGGATTTTTTTTTGGAACAAGTACCACTCTATGACAAATTTGCAACCAAGGTGTTACCCATTATTTTAAGTGGAAGAATGAGGCCAAGCTGAGTTCTTCCAAGCAAAAACAATATGGGTATCTTGGTGTTCAATTTGTAGAAGGAGAGAAAGTAGACACTTCAAAATAATCCTTACCGTTTATTCTCATTCTTTTAAAGGCTGACTCAGAGATTGCCGATGAGGGCGCCCTTAATTTTCAAACAAACCATGTTTTTTGCATGGGATAATGGCTGTCCATAGACTATCACTGTAGTTATAAAAAGCGAAGCTCAAAAGCGAAGGCTTTCATTATTTGAAAATCACACCTTGTTTTAACAGTCCGGGGGATCCAGAATTTTGTATACACAATAGCCATGGCACTGTATACGCAATAAATGTTAACTGAATCAAAACAAAAAAATCTGAGTCATCTCAAACTTGGAATTGGACATTTTAATCAATATTTAAAAACAGAAAAAACTAAAAATATTTTTAATTAATAGATGAAAAAAATTAGGATCCGGAAATCTCTGAGTCAGCCTTTAGACAGATTTTCATTAAGGGATAGGACGTCATCACCCAGTGAGGAAAGTCGAACAAACCTGTTGATCATTCAACATCTATGCCAACATTGACAGGCAAGATGAGAAACACAGCCTGTGTGACCCATGTAAAATTGTCTCTTATTTTTAGAGCAAGTTTTAGCGCATGGTGACACAATTGACAAATGATATAAGTAGCGACATGCAAAGACTATTACCTCCTGAAAGAAAAGCTAAGAAAAAAAATCCATTGTGGGAAAAAGTCAAAATTTAAAAAAGGTAAAATTTTGTATGTTATAGCACCCTATACACCATACAAAAATCACCCACAAAACAAAAGTTATAAAATAATAAAATTAAAAAAAAAAATATTTGCTCACAATGAAAATTTCACCAATTTGACACAGATTGTATGTTAGTGGAATAAATAATCAAAATTAGTTGTCATCGCCGTTGATATTTTTGTTGTCTTCTCATTTTTCAAAATAAATGATGATTTTCAAATGGCTATGGGAAAGAGCAGTAAAATGTGTTATGACACAATGCATTAACTTAAAAAAAAATTAAACACTGCACGTAGTACACGTCTAAATTATGAGTTGAAACCAGCAGACCCAAGGAAATTGCCATAAATTCATTCCACAACTGTTTAATAATGAGAAATACTTACTGATGTTATCCTAAGTAAACAACAGAAAATTGTTACAAGTTGTAATATGGGGAATGGGTACATTACATCACTGAATAAAACGACAAACAAAATCACAATGATGATGACACCAATGCTGAAGATTACGACAAATGACAGCGATTGACTGTTGGAAAACCACTTGCAACAAAATGATTAGGATCTAACAACAACACTGGAATCAGCTATCAGGTAAGCAAGTTGGAATCCACAGGTATTCTTTGGGAATGAGATCAAGTCCCTCAGGTATGAAGAAACATTTAAGTCAGTTTTTGCTTGTTATCTAAATATAAAGTAGGTTCTAGTCAAATTATTTACATTTCAGGGAAGCTAACACCCTTGTATTCCTGATTACAACATTGCGTGCTTTGAAAACCACAAAACTGGACTGTGTCATCAACTCATTATGTGTCAGGTTGATAGTTTGCTGATATGTTCGGCAGGTCTCTCTGAACCACAGTGTTTTTGTTCCGTATCAATTTTACTATTTTTTTCCTTTGGCTATTAAACTTATAAGCCCATTTATCTCAAGTGGATGAGAAAAACTCAATGTCATTTTTTTGGAACACCTGTTCTATTAGGTTCATCATTCTGCTCACACAAAAATGAGATAATCATCATTAAAAGCTGCCAACAAGAGATTCAAGTAATCCATATTTTCTGTGATATTGAAGGATTTCCATAGAGATAGATGCCTCAAAGACTTTTATTTGCGTTATAGAATAACCGCTTAAATGAAAATAAGGCCGATTTGTATATGCTTATATTTCAATAGAAAAAACATAGGCGGGCAATTTCGTATTTGCTCCTATACGAAATTAGAAATTTCACATTTGGTACCAAAGAAACGTTCTCAGCTTAATCCGCTACAGATGGGAATGTTGAAATAAAGCTTTACACAGTGCCAAAATTAGAATTTTCACATTTCTTTGAGCGACACTCTTATTGAAATCTCTCGTTGCACCTTTTTTAAGGAGGAGTCGCAGCTGGCACAAAATAAAAATATCTAAAAGTAAATTCTTTGTGTAACCACAAGTCATGAGTCGATGATGGATGTGGTGGTGGCGTGTCAGGTTTATTGCTGGGATGAATTCAGATTCTGCCCCACATCCTTCAACATGCAGTGTATTCTGTTGAGATTGAGGCTGGCGAATCATAGGTGCAGTGGACACAATACCAAAATCTTTCCATTTCGGATATAAGCTTGATCCAGGGCTGCAGTATCAAGATACAGATGAGTCCTAACATGCCCACTTTTTAGGCTGCATGCCTGGCAGATTGCGGAACCGTCAGTGTTTTTTTTTACCCTTACTCTTATTCAAAATGAGCTTGCTAATGTACAAAAAGTACTGACTGATAACACCCTATACTCAATGGAGGATCCAGGATTGAACAAATTCAAATCTATCGGGGGCTGAAGCGGTAAACTGTCCCAAAATAGCTCAAAAATGCGCGCGATTGCCAAGAAGTTGCAGAAGTACGGTGCAGCGATCGCAGCACCCTCCGCCCCCCTCCCTGGATCGCGCCTGTATATTACAATAATCACTTCCACTAATTTGAAAACAATTTGGTTGTTGGGTAGAAACAGTAATTTTCCCCGATTTTGCGTATAAATAAATAAATTTCATTATAAAGATACCCCCCCAATATGTAATACATAAAGCTGAAGCTGAGGTAATCTTAAACCTGCAAATTAAAAGGTGTTTGTTCAAATTTATGTCTATTGTATTCTTACTTGATTATGAGAGCCTGGCACTTGAACATATGCCCCATCAAGTAACCCATGGGGAAAATCTTGCAGTTTTGATGGTAAGAAGCAAAACGCATATTGCAAAGCCCTATTCAACTCTGTGCTAATATTGATGGATAAACCAGTAAAAGGCCCATCGTGTTGTAATTTCTGTACATTTACAGACAGAAAATACGAAATTGCAAAATTTCTTACAGATACGACCCAAATTGCCACGTAAGATTAAGTACACTTAAGTACAGATTACTAAGGCTAACCGTTCAGATAACATAAAATCTCAACTTTTTTTAGGTAAGTCGGGGGGGATTGGATGAAGTTGTGGATCAGAAAATGCCCTTTAATAAACCAAATATTAAAACAGGTCTAAAAATATTTATTTACTGTTTTAAAGTCTAAATAATATTTATTGTTGTTTTATAATATTTAATAAACATCATGTGAATTGGCCCAACCAAAACAGAAAAAATGGTTTTCAGAAGGAAAGAGCTTATAAGCCCAAAATAAAAGTATTTATTTGCCTTCAAGTGAAAGTCTTTCAAACATGAATTCATGTCATAACTGCATAATTTAGAGCAACATACACAAATTCATTATGATTAAATTACAAAGATATGAAAGCGCTTACAAAGAACACAGCGCTGAAAACAATACATGAAAAACAAACCGTGTGAACAACAACATTTATGCTGAAAAGAGGTGAGTTTAAGTGCACGTCTGTGAAAGCAGGCAAAGGATCCAGACTCTCTCAGATTAGAGGGAAGCTTATTCCACAATATGGCAGCAGCAACATGAAAGGATGAATCCCCAGCACGTTTATGAGGAGCATGGAAATTACAGCGGGTGGAATCTGAGGGAAGATCTGAGACCTTTCGCCTGCATCAGCCATGTTCAGACAGTTTTCTATCACTCTGCAAGGAAACAAATTCAGCTAAGTACGATGGCGCAATGGTGTTAATGCACTGGTACACATACTGCAATTAAGGTCATAAGGGGGATCTTTAAAAAATGGGGCTCTAGCTTGAACACTGGGTCTATAGAAATGGGAAGAGGGGGGGAAACCATGAATTGGGGGATCTTGACCACCGGCCACAACCCATACTGCCATTCAGTTCAAATTGGGGTCTTTAAAATGGGGCATGCTTGAACAATGGGTCAAAGAAATGGAGAAGAGGGAATGAACTGGGGATCTTCGACCACCTCAAATAAGCCATAAACTGCCCATTGAGGTCAAATTGGGGTCTCTTAAAAAACTGGGGGGCATGCTGAAACACTGGGTTCTATAGAAACAGAGAAGATGCATGAACTGGGTATTTGGCCACCGCAATACTTGTACTGCCCCTTTAAAGGTGCCCGAGAGATTTCAATATCAAGTGTCGCTTAAAAAATCAAAAGTACTGATTTTTGCCCTGAGGTATAGTTTCCATAAAAAATATCCCCATCTAAAAGGCTAGGCTGAGAAATGTTTCATCTTGGTACAAAAATTGTGACATTGCTAATTTTGTTATAGAGAGCCAAATACCAAAGTCAGCCTAGGTTTTATTTTTATTGAAATATAAGCAAATCAAAATCACCTTTTTTCTCGCTTTTAGACATTCTGTAGCCAAATACAAGGTAAAGAAAGAAAGAAATCTATTCAGTGTCTAATCTATATGAAATTTCTATTATGACACATATTGGGTGCCTCAAAATCTTCTTGTTGCACCTTTAACGTCAAATGGAGGTTTTAAAAACAACATGGGGCCTGCTTGGAAAACTGGTGTAAGAACTGGAGACGGGCATTGAACTGGGGAACCTTGACCACCCACCACATACCCACACCACCTTGATTATAGCTTAGTGGAAAGGAAAGGTGACCAGTGAACAAAAGTGACGCTTGGAGATTTTTTTTTTGGGGGGGGGAATGACAGCCAAAATGAGTGTATTCCCAAAGGCTATGTATGCATTCACATGCATTGTAGGATCAATCAAATGATAGTCAACACATTTTCCTAATCAAGGAGTCAGTAATTGTTTAAAACAGCTGTTTTAGGATTGTTTGTAATTATGCGCATGTATTTACATGTAAAACATTTAAAAAAAAAAACAATTCCAAACAGGCGATCAAAAAGTCATCAAAGATTTGAGGAACTGCAAGAAGCGGTTATAGTCCCATGACTTGGGACTGGAGTGGCACCAAGGTCAAAAAATTATAAAAATAGGGGAAGAAAAATTACATGAGGTATATATAGTGTAAACAAAAAAGTCCAATTTTAATGCAATTTTACTGCTTAATCTGGACTTTTGAAAGTCTTTAAGGAGGAGCCACACATTGTGCAGCCCCTGGTTGAATTAGGGATTTCATCATGAGGCACAAGTAGTTCATCAGGAATTAACAGGAATTTATCTTGTAAGGTTTGCTTAAGCAATCCTGTGCATTATTAAATTGTGGGTTGTAGAGATGTTAATTCCTCTAGAAACCCCTGGTGTGACAATTATGGTAATATTTGTCACTTTAAATCCTTGATTGTAGGTTTGAAGTCACTAATTAATAATGATTGACATTCTCTCACCATGACAGGCATTGATGTCAATCTGTTCATTTTATCATTCAATGTGGATTCATAAAGAAAGAGAACAATAATTGCACTATCCTCTACCAGTTGGCTGAGAATATCAACATATTTTGTTTCAAATGCGAGCAAGTTTTTAGGGTTTGCATGAGATATATAATAATTTCTCTTGAATTGGTACACTAGTAAATGAGATGGAATTAAATAGTTACTTTTAATAATAGCTGACTGTACTTGCAAATGCGTTCAAACCATTATACACAGTAGGCGCGGATCCAGGTGGAAGGGGGTGGAGGGGGTGCGCGCGCCTCCCGGTTAATTCCGCAAAATCTTGCAAATTCGCACATGTTTTTGGGTATAGTCCTTGTTGTGTTTGGACAAAATATTCGCCTTTTAAGCCCCCCGTAATTTGATGTTTTTCAAATCCCGGATCCGCCACTGAAGTGCAGAGCACATAAACGCCTAGTTGTAGCTTTTGTGGAATTGGAGGCACCAGTAGGGTAGAATCGACTCTTATATATAAATGTATGGAAAAATATATTGCCCATAGTGAAAATAGTACAAGCTTGATTTTAAAAAGCACAAGATTAAAGAAAATGGCCCAAGTTTGCTTAAAGAAAATAGCACAGAATGATTAAACACTGATCAAAGTAGCTATCAATTGTCATGAGGAATATCTGCACTCTCTGACATGAAGCATGGTATAAACTACTGCCCTCTACCAGGGTAAAATTGTCCTGGTATGCGATAGGTACACTTACGCAAACTTGAGCATTTCCATGTTACCAGGCCTTTACCCATGTTTTACAGACGCAGTAAATCCAGATGGTACATGGTCAAATAGTGTAGTCTGCACCAGTCAATGCTCAAATTAATGATTTCTTGAATTTCTTGTCCAGTTTATTTTGGTTTCCTTCTGGATGGACCTGATTTCCTGAGGGGAAACAGAATAATTGATTTGTGCGACTAGGCAAGCCATCAGGGCATATCAAGAAGCTTCAAGACCAAAGATTTCCACCAGGGGACAACACACATTGGTAACTGCACACAGGCAGATAAGTGCAGAAGCGGTCCTTATGTGAAATCCAGAGTATTACAGATGTCTACTTCAAAAGCTGTTCTCTTCAATAATCTTCCATAAAAGCTTATTTGTTATTGTTAATATACCTAAAGGTCCAAGCCTGATTAGGCAATGGCCTCGCCCTCCCAGAACCTTAGATTTTACTGGACGTGGTCAATATTTTTGGTTTGTTGAGAAAGTACATTTCTCATTACCTTATGACTCTTAGGTTAAAATGGATGGTTGGTTTGAATGTGTTGTTAGTGAATGTTTTGAACAAAACCTACCCCATTTTTGTCTACCAAAAATTAATTTACAGTTTTATATAGAATTTTACAAAATCATTTTGGTTTCTCGCATGGAAACAGATTTGAAAATATAGTAAAGCATAATAAAACTTTACGGCAAAGGAATTTTGGGGCCACAATGTCATTCAATCAAGATAAAAATTGAATCAGGAACAATCCCCTTAAAGGTGCAACTAAGGAGATTTTCAAATAGCAGGTGTCCCTAAAAATGTGAAATTTCTGAATTTTGGACCACTGTGTGCATTGTTGGTAAATGCTTCTATCAAAAATATGCCCCAGTATGAAATGAGTAAGCTGAGACCTGTGTCTTTGGGATAGAAAAATTTTGAAATTTTTAAGTGCCTATAGGAGTACATAGGAAATTCAGCCTAGTTTTCTATTGAATATAAGCATATACAAATCACTTTTTGTTTTATTTTACCCCCCCATTACTTTCGGCCTTTAGCCAAATAAAGGTGTTCAGGGACACTCCTATTGCACTTGCTATTTGAAATCCCTACATATCACAGATAATCTGGTCTGAAATCTCTCATTACACCTTTAATATACGGTGGTTGTGTAAAATATAGTGTATATGCCACAAACCATGAATTAAAGCAAACCCACAATGCTTTGCACTTTACCAAGGGTGGACACTATTTGCCACCAGACAGACATTAAATAATATGGTCAGAGTTGCAGCACTGCTGTCTGGAGCATATAAGATTGAAAATTAATAACACATTTACTAATTGTAAGAAACACTGCAGCAAATTGTGTGCAAGGGCAGGGCCAGGTATTAAATCTTAGGTGGTGCATGGGGCGAAACTTACACAATTAACTCATATACAGCGTTCGAAATAGCGGTTGTCGGTTCGCCGCGGACAACCAAATTGAGCGTGCCGGACAACCAAATAATGATTCTACAAGTTGCCACGGCGGACAACCCATAAAATCTAGAGCCAAAAGTCACTTTGAATGTGCCGCACTGACACAGCCGATAAAATTGTTTCAAAATTAAAGTATTTCTAACTCAGAAATGCTTTCATTTGGTTATTAGTTCATCAGGAATTAACAGGGAATTTGTTATCTTGTAAGGGTGCTAAGCCAGATGTGCATTATTAAATTGTGGGTGTAGAGATGTTTAATTCATATAATGAACACTTGGACAAAATTTAGTTAATAGTGGTCACTTTTAAATCCCTTGATGTTAGTGTTTGAAGTCACTATTAATACTGATTGACAATTATTAACACCATGACAGCATTATGTCAATTTTTCATTTATCAATCCCTGTGGATTTCTCAAAGAAGAACAATAATTTGCATACTCTCTACGGTGGATGAGAATATCAACATATTTTTTTCAAATGCCAAAGTTTTGGAGGGTTGCATAATATATAAAATTTCTTGATGTCACTAGTAAATGAGATGGGATTTAAAAGTCTTTAATATGCGCTGATGACTGCAATTGCAGTTCAAACCAATACACAAGTCAGGCGCGGATCCAGGGGGGGGCGGAGGGGCGCGCGAGCCACCTCCGGTAATATTCAAAATCTGTGCAAAATCAGCCCGTTTTGGAAGCTTTTGGACAAATTTCAGCTGTCAGCCCCCCGTTAATTTTGATGTTTTCAAATCATGGATCCGCCACTGCAAGTCAGCAAAAGGCCTAGGTTGTAGCTTTTGTGGATTGGGAGGCACATGTATGGGTAGATAGGACTCTTAAACTTTTTGAAAATATCTTGCCATAGTGAAAATGTACAAGCTTGATTTTAAAAAAAGCACAAGATTAAAGAAAAAGTGGCCCAAGTTTGATTAAAGAAAATAGCACAAGCATGATTAACAACAATGTCAGAGTTGCTATCATATTACATGAGGCATTCTGACACTCTTGACATGAAGCCGGAGGTAATAAATAACTGCCCTCTACCAGGTTAAATTGTCCTGTATGCATATGTACACTACGCAAACTTTGAGATTTCTTTTACCAGGGCCTTTTACCATGTTTTAAGCTCAGTGTAAAATCCAGAGTAATGGTCAAAATAGTGTAGGTCTGCACCAGTCAATGCTAAAATTAATGATTTCTTGAATTTATTGTCCAGTTGATTTGGTTTCCTTCTGGTGACCTTATTCCTGAGGGGAAAACAGAAGTAATTTGATTTGTGCTACAGGAAAGCCCTCAGGGAATATCAAGAAGCTTCAAGACCAGATTCCACCAGGGGACACATCACAATTGGTAACTGCACACAGGAGATCAGTGAAGAAGTGGTCCTATGGAATCCAGAGATTACAGATGTCTACTTTCAAAGCTGTTCTCTTCAATCTTCTCAAAAGCTATTTGTTATGTAAATTCATACCTAAAGGTCCAAGCCTGATTGGCAATGGCCTCGCATCCCTAGAACCACAGATTGTACTGGACGTGGTCAATATTTTTGGTTTTTGAAGAAAAGCTACTATTTTTCTCATTAACCTTATGAATCTTAGGGTTAACTGAGTTTGTTGGAATGTTTTGTTTGATGTTTTGAACAAAAACCTACCCCATTTTGTTCTACAAAATTAATTATACAGTGTTTTAGAATTTACAAAAAATCACGTTTGGTTCTAGCATGGAAACAGATTGAAATATATGTAAACAGCATAATAAAACTTTACGCAAGGATTTTGGGGCCAATGTCATTCAATCAAGATAAACCTTAATAGACCATCCCCTTAAAGGTGCGGCTTGCAACAAGAGATTCAAATAGCAGGTGTTCCTAAAAAATGTGAAAATTCTGAATTTTGCACTGGTGTAAAGCTTTCTATCAAAAATATTCCCCATCTGAAATGATTAAGCTGAGGACTGTGTCTTGTAGAAAATTTTGAAATTTTAAGTTCCTATGGATAAATAGAAAATTCGGCCTATTGTTTTATATTGAAATATAAGCATATACAAAACTTTTGTTTTCATTTTTAATGATTTCGGTATAGCCAAATAAAGGGTAGGGATCGATTGCATGTCTATGAAAATCCCGCACATATCACAGAAATATGGTATGAAATCTTCATTACACCTTTAATATACTGTGGTAAACTATAGTGTATATGGCAGCAAAAATGAATTAAAGCAAACCCACATTGATTTGACAATTTACCAAGGTGACACTATTTGGACACAGACAAGACATTAAATAATATGGTCCAGGATGTGGCAGGAGGCTGTATGGAGGCCTAAAGATTTTTAAAATTAATACACACATCACATGTGAAAGAAACACTTGCAAGCAATGTGTGCAACGGGCAGCGGCCAGGTTAAAATCGTAGGGGGCATGGGGCGAAAACATTACACAATTAACTCATATACGCGTTCGAAAATAGCGGTTGTTCCGTTCGCGGGACAAACCAAAATTGACGTGCCGGACAACCAAAAATGATCTCTAAAGTTGCCGGCGGCAACCATTAAAATCTTAGAGCCAAAAGTCACTTAATGTGCCGCAACATGACCAGCCGATAAATATGTTTCAAATTAAATATTTTACTCAGAAAATGCTGCTTTGGTTACTATCATTACAATTACCAGACCTAAACAGCTATGAGCTTCAGTATATTATAAGAAAGTGTTTCAAAATACGGACAACCAACGCTTTTTACCGGACAACAAAAATTGCAACCTGGTGTCCGTGCCAACCACTGTTATTTCCTTAATTCGGAGCTGCTCAAAGGTAAAACCCCTAATTTTAACTCAATATATGTAAAAACCCTTGTTTTGCTGAATTTGAACTCCGTTGATATCCCCTGAAACACCCTTGAAGTGTGAGAAGAAAAGCAACATTACAGCACACTACAAAGTAAAACAGTAACCTATCCTGTAGCAGTAATAATCCAACCATTTTTAATTACAATCGTTATTTTCATACGTTATAGCATTGCCATTTTCAATTTCATCTTATTTCACCTAACATTTTCCTCTTATTTCCCCACGGCCTTGCTTCGGGTTGCTTGCTATCCCCTGTCCCTCCCGTCTGCCCTCACTGCTGTTCGGCATGTGCGCTTTGTCCCCCCCCCCCGGTTTTTTTACCGTTGTGTCTGGCCTCCTTTGCTCCTCCTATGTTCCGTCTCTTTTCCCTGTATGTTTCCCTCCCCATCTTTGACACGCTGCTTTTTGTCCCCGTTTGGGAACCCCATGTGTTCTCGACCTGCCCTCCCCCCTGTGTTTCGCCCTGTTCTCCACCCCCTGGCTCTCCCAAAATGGTATTCTTTAAAAATGTGTTCAAAAATTAAACACTCTTCACACATGTATTGTAGCTAAGATTTGTATACTGCCATGGCTGCTTGATACAAACAACAATACTCTTCAATTTAAAGAGTTCGGCCATGAATAAGCCGGGTTTCCGGAAACTTTCAGCATAGAAACTCGTCCTTTCGCCCCTCCTTTTGCGGGCACGTCGTAGTCCAGTGGATTAGCGCTCGTCACGCAAATCCAAAAGGTCGGTGGTTGCGAGTCCCACTGCGGCCAACCTGTTGTGCCCTTGAGTAAGGAGCTTTACCTTAATTACTCCTATCCCCAAGGAGTATAAATGGGTACCAGCCATTATTCAATGCTGCGGAAAGTAAAGACTAGCTGTGCGGGAGGAGTGGCCAAAACCCCAAGCAAACATATACGGAGGAAGTCTGCCCAAAATCGCTAAGGAAGAGAGACGGGCACTCCGCGCACGAGCGTGCTCGGCACCAGACTTTACTTCCCATTCTGGAGCTGCCCTGTTCAGAGACTAAGGCCAAGAATAACATTACTTTTGTTACTTTTGTGTTGGGTACAGGACCTGTTAAAAAAATTAGGTTCAGATGGGTAAATGTAATTTCAATAGATAAACTTCTAATTTAAAAAAAAAAAAAAAAAAAAAAAAACCATTTGAAATGTCCATATAAAGGCAACTTCAGTGATCCACCAAAAGAGTCAAAATATTCAAAAAATTTGACAGTAGTGTCTTAAAAGGTGTAAGTATTTTATAACTCTGTAGAATTTGATAGATGTTTTCCAAATGCAAAAAGACAAAACGAGGAATTAAAAATAGCAGTATTCAAAGAGATGAATTTCCATTCAATGATGTGTTGTAAGTGTCCATATGGACGTAATGACAAAAAATATATGATTTGTCTTATTAGGTTGCTTTTAGCTCTATAACGGTATATTAAGATGGCTATACAACTGCAAGATCTGATTTTTTTTATTTTTTGACCTTTCTGATTTGCAAAGCATGATAGTGCACGTTAATTTACAGTGATATATGAATCAATATTTATTACACTTGCTAACCATTTATCTTCACATAAAACTCTTCCAAAGCGCTTTTTACCACCCTTGCTTCAATACCGGGTGTGATAACGCACGAGAGATCAATAGTACACAATCTATCATTGGAACCCAGGGGAAATTCAACAAATTCCTGGATTTCAACCAATGATTCCCCTACCGTCTCTCTTGGGAGAAGAGATCTAGCGGGTGCCGTACAATCCAGGAGGAGGTATAAGTGCTGTGAATTAAATGTTGAGGGACAAATTTGAATGTAATGCATAAAAATGTAGATTATTCAAGCGTGGTTACATGTCAAGCTAAAGTTGGGGTGGAGGGTTAGGGGGTTTCTTTCCATTCATGACAACAAAAGGGTTTAGGTTTTTGTTACAATGTAAATACTCGTTATAAAACAAGTACATGGTAAAAGCTTAGGAAGGTAACGGGACACTTTGCTAACACCCAAAACAAATATTAAACACTGGATTAAAAACCACATCCAACTCATTTAAATTCTAAATATTGTAAAGTTAAACACTATGTTTAAAAGTAAGTATATATATCCCCCACAGCAACTTTAACAATAAATTGCAAAAAATAAAAAACATGCTTTCCACACCTCCCCCGGTTCTACACGACTATAATTAAAGCCAACTTCTGGTTTAGAAGTATGATAGTGCACTATACCATACAATCCCATTAGGCCTCTACGGTGATCTAATAGTTCAAATCAAAATGGCAGGCCCTCATAAACAGTGCAAACTGATATGTAACTAGAATTCGTGGTTCCGGCTTTCTAGGTTTCAGGTTTGCTGGTTAGTTGGGGACTGTTGGGGGGGCTGCGTAAAATTGGGGGTTGCCAGTGGGTTTCATGTGGAGAGTGGTTGGATGCTTCTGTTCAGAACCTTCTCGGTCGCTTGAGCCATGTGTTGATAACTGTGAGGTTGGCTGGAATTTGTATTAAATTGAAGGCAGACGGTTTCCTGCAAGGTGTTGATTGATTTTTTGAATGATGTAAAGGTGAATTGTAATTCCGTGGCTGCATGTCCAGGTGGCTTGCAAGTTTTTTAGGTTGACGTTGACGGAATAATGAGTTGGACGACATCTATCGTATCTACTTCCAATATTACATCACTCAGTAGTAGGTTTGTTGATGTTACTGTGAAATGAAAAATGAAAAAAGGTGCTTGGTCACAGGAAACAAAAGATCAAAAATGTGCAGGAGCAAAAGATTGTGCACGTAAAAAAGAAGGTCCGTGTGGGCAGCTAGCGGAGTGTGAGTGGCTCAGGCGACTCCGGAAAAATCTCGTGACTGAGGTGAACCAGTAAAGCTGGTGGGGTTGTTCCAGATGCAGATAACATGTGGAAAAAATCTGTGCTGGTAAGAGAATTCTACCGTGGTGGGGGATGGTGTTGAGCTGTTGGTGGTGGCCCTAGTTTTTTCTGATATATAAACACATGCAAGGTTTGTAAGGTGAATTGATGTCCAGAGAATGAAGCTGCTAAGTTTATTGACAATTGCTTGGAATGAATGACGCCAATGGGTTACAAAATGCAATTTAAATTCGCGAAACACTCCTTTTGTTTTGTTTATTTAATTATATTCTTTGTTTTATTTGTTTTTAATTTATAATGTTAGATATTTTATTCATAGTGTTTATTTGTTTTTAATTATGTTAATGAGATATGTGTTCATTCTTATTTCTTATTTAATTTTTTTGTAACAATTTTACCTATGAGTTCATCTTTAATTTGTGCTTTCAATTTTTTATTGTAACGATTTTACTTTATTAATAATTTGTGTTGTTGTTTTATTCTATTTTATTTTTCATTAGAATTTGGTAGTTTATCATGATCGTATTTATTCAAAAATTTTGGTTTTTAAGTTTGTAATTGAATTGGTGTTATTACTTTGTGTTATTTTATTATGTAGTCATCTTATTTTGTTAATTATTTAAGGGTATTTTAATTTTAATGATATAGTATTAAGTTTTTTTGTATATGCTTTGATTTTATTTAATCATGGTTAAAAATATTTCTATTTATCCTCCCGTTTATTTTTATTTTCTTACCATGTGGCTGTATTTGTATTATTATTTTGTTGTTTTCTTTATTTTTATTTGTACTGATTTTTTAAAAAATTTATTTGTTCCATTATTTTATTCATTTATATTTCGATTCCTTTGGGGGAAGGGGCTATATAAATATGTATCTGTTATTATTTCTTTTTTATTTGAATTATGTATTTTTTTTTTTTTTTTTTTACTTTTTATATAATAAATTTGATTGGTTTTAATTTTTAAAATTATTGTATTATTTCTCATATGTTATTATTATTTTTTGTTTTCTTTATTTTTTATTTTTTTTGAATTTGTTACTGGTTCTTTGTCTTTATTTTATTCCATTTGTTATTTTATTCATTTTTATTTGTTTAATTTTTGATTTTTTAGGTTTTTTAATTATTTTAAAAGTACTTTGTGTGTGTGTTTATGCGAAAAAAAAACATCTCTGTTTACACCCAAACAATAAAAATTTATACAATACCAATTAAAACAAGAAATAACCCCCCCCCAAAAAATCAGCCGAAAGTGTGATTCGAACCCAGGCCAATGGATCCCTTTTTTAAGGAATTAATCCACAGAGCTATGAGGTAAGCCAAACGTTTCAGGCGCTAATTAGCTGGGTAACGTTTCGCTAGTGTTTACGCGACGGCATTCTGGGTATTTTTCAATGAACCACCGTAATAAAATACTTGCCGAGCTTCAGAGAGAAAGAGGATGCGAGATATAGTATCTATCATCTAAAAAAATATTTCGTAAAATAAAAACACGTACATAATCATTGGCGGGAAAAATGCCACACAAAATTATGACTGAGGTGTGTCCTCTCGGGCGCTTGCTTGCCTGTGCAACAATATCTGCTTAATTTCGTCAAAAAGGTCTTCCAGGGAACCCACCAGCTATGACCACCGCATGACTTACCCACTTACCCACGTTACAAACGCCCCGGGGGGAATCGGGGGAAAAAACCGTCACAAATTTCCTTTTTGGCAACAAAAATTGATTTCACTAAAAAATATAATTTTTTTATTTTTTTTGAAAAAAAATCCGCTCTCTAGAAAGGCGGAGTTTTCCGATACATCTTTTAAACAGTGATGCTGATCTCGTACTACTTCAAATCCAGCAAACAAACCCAAACCTTTCCATCCGAATAAAAAACAATATTTTAAAAATACACCGTTTTTTACACCAAAAAACTTTGTAAAGTGACAGGAGGAGATTTTTTTTTAGGATATGAATTTCTCTCAAAATTTTCACTGGATAGTTGTGACCACCTAACGAGAACGTTTCGAGAGGTTTAATGGGAAAACAGGTGCAAAAGAAAACCGCAAACCTTGTTTTGAACTGCCTGCTATCGCAATCGTTCCCCATAGAAAACCATTGCTTTGACTGTCTGTAGTGCACGACAGAAACTGCTAACTCATCATTTGATTACATAAAAGTGGTGTATTAGGCTTATTCATCAGGACTGATCTAATACAATGGTAAGATTCCAAATATGTAAAAAACGGGATCGAGAATTGGGGGGGGGGGCTTCAATTTGGAAATTTCTAATTCTCTTTAACTAAAAAATACACCGCCAATTTCTAGGGGTCAAACACCAAGAATTACAGTAATTTGTAGTACTATTTCACCGACCGAAATTGCCCTACATTTGACAGAGATCCACGAACAAAAAACGGCACCAAAATGGGCCAACGGTAAAAGAATATACTGTCGCTACGCGACGATAATAATGTCCTATGCGCAAGAAACCCGAAGAGACGCAGTGTGTAATTATGCATTGGACGACGCGCTTCTGTGCAAACGCTCGAGTATATTTGGTTTACTTTTTACGCGTGGAACGATAAAAAACGGAATAATTCCCGCCTTTGTGGTAATAATAGGTATGTGTGCTGCCAAATTTGTGTCAAAAGCTAAGTAGTTGCATGTATAGTATTTTGCTGTGGTTTTTGCTAAATTTTATAAAAAATTTGTAAAAACATTTGTAGTGAAAATGATTCTGGTCAGAACTGCCAATCAAGGTACTTTGAATCTTCTAGTGGAAAGTACTTACAGGATTTCTTGGTGGTAAATACAGACTTCAGATCAAAATAAGCTATCGAAAATTGGGTCTCACCAGGGAAATATCCTAGGTTAGTATGCAGTGAATGACTGTCCAAATTGTCCAAAAATGCCCATAATTCAGGAAGCAATTCCTCTCAAACACCCACCTTTAATTATGATTGTGTCCGCGGTTTCATGGCTGTTAACTATAATGTGTTGGAAAAGAACCTCCTATGCATGAAAACCCTATGGTAGGTTGATGCAATGATGATTAGGTTTGTAAACGAACAAATTAAAATAAATTCAAGTACCACTTCAAATTTGTGCTCAGTTCAAGGGTGTGCAGGGGGTGGGGGAGGCTTATGCCCTATCTCTTGGCATTGCACCACTATTTTATTGGTTTTTCAAGTAATATCATGGAATCAGATGGGATCAGCAAATCAACAGATACTTGACATAAGTACATAAAGAAAATCCAAAATTTAGAGGTCACCATAGGGCTTAACACAATAAAACCAAAAATTTGATGAAAAATTTATATTATCAAGAATGATTTCTTATTCCAAAACGTTTAGAGCTGAAGATGAAGAATTCACCTCCACTGAAGGGTTATTTTTTAATACTTATAGATGAATAACTGATGAGACAAAGTGGTAAATGGGCCTGTTAATGCCATGCATATTGACCAGTTCCACATCAATGTTTTTCCAAGTTCTAATTACTATGCCTGAGGGAATTAGGTTTTGTTCCACAACCCACACGTCCCAAGTGTCATGCAACCAGGACTTGGGGGGGCATATGAAAACAAACATGGCTTTATTTGGGTCACTCATTTGTTTTACGAAATTTATCCCCCTTTCCACATCAACTTTTACCTCCAGTAAGTACGCCAATATGTTAACAATTGGACCAAACAATTTTTTTCAAAAATGTGCCACAATTTGGCTAAACAATGTGGCCTGTAAGTATTAGCGGACATAGGCATGGAAGTGGGAGACAGAGGGGATGCACCGCCACCCCCAAAAAATTTTTGCAACCCCCGTCCCCAGTCAAAATTTGAATGGTATCAAAGGCAGTTGTAAAATATAGGTGTCCATTCCTCCTAAAATTTGTGCTGCTTCCATTGCTACTGTATACTGAGGGTCCAATTTCTTGAAAAATTGGTGGAGCCATGGGTCTACTTTCACCCCACCCCCGAGCAACATACATAACCACATTGACATACCTATCATTTTTCAAAACTTTACTAACCTAACAAGCTGTCAGACTTATTATTAAAGCTGTAAATAACACTACTCATCTAAACAAGCAGCTGTTAGCCATTATGAGGAGAAACAGGTAGCGGATGGGTAAAGAATGCAAGAAATACAGGAAATCACGATTAAGTCAATGTGCCCTTAAGCGTAAATTGACAAACATTCAGTAGAGAAGGTTGTTTCAAACTGAAAAGTTCCTGTCATTTTAAGGTAGCTATTAGTAGTAATTCAAATGGCCATTAAAATATAATAGATAAGTCCCATTCTGTCAGTTAGAATTAGCTAAACCATGGGGGAATTTGCTAATTGTTGAAAGTTATAGCGGTCAGTTTGTTATTATCAGCAGGTACAACTGGAGGGGGACTACTCACATTGAAAGGTGGCATGGGTATGTGCTACCTATGAGACCCTCATTTTCAGGCTGATTTCCGTTCCACAGACCCCCTTGAGTCTTTTTAGGTTCATAGACCCTCCTTTTCCTCACCAATTGATGTCAATCAGCTCCAAAAAACCCTTGTTTTTGAAAACAAAACTACACTGAGGACTGAAATTTTACATCCCAAATTAGTTCCGCAGCCCCATGTTTGAAAATCTGGGTGCACACTCATACCCATAAAAGTGCTTGAGTACCCTCCCCGGGATTGACAATTTATCTTTTTTTTATGATACTGTGGTTTCAAATGTACTGCAGTGAAAATGTTTGTTAAATTTTTGACGAATCTATAATTTTACCCTGTTGCACAAAGAGTCAAGCACAAGGATCAAAAACTAGTTCAGTTGCTTTTATCTTTCTTCTTGGGGTTGCAGCGAGAAAATACCATGAAATATGGCTATGAAGATCAGGGATAAAATTATTTGGTGAGTTAAGAAATTTGGAAATAAACAATTGAGTTAGGAAAGTGGGTTACACTTCCACAAAGACAAAAAAAACAATTTGTCATCCCAAGTTCTGCGGTGAGTTAAATCAAAGAACTTAATCATTATTCAAGTTCCCACAAGTGAACTTGCCACTGGAACTTGCGTAATCTCAGCAGATGGTCACTTTGTACTGGAGAGAACTCGCTTTTTCCTAACTCCCCCTTATATCTGCCCTGAAGATCATACTACCAGTGGTGAATTCAAAGCAGAAAATGGCAGGGAGACAATAGCTGAAGGGTCCTGTAATGAACAAAAAGAGTGGACCCTATGTTTACTTGTCCAAACTGCACATGTAGCAAGTGAATATTTTTCAACATAAGTTTAGGGTTGTTGTGACCACCTTTCTTTGTTTGGAGGGGAGGAGGCAAAGTTAATACAGGTCCTGGGGTGAAAAGAGAGTGGTGGCCTTGTGTTATACAAAAAGGGCATGCCATCTTTCCAGAATGGAAGTGTTAGCAGTAAAACAGTCACGTGCTATTCTGCCCAAAATTTGGAATAGTAATGGCAATTCTATTAGAATACAAATAACCCAGGGTGACATCAACCCATTTTGCATGACCAAGCATTTTTAAGCCTTCGGACCGATTAGAACGCATGAGCGTTTCTTGCAAATAAAAATTACTTGAAAATACATTCAGATTATATTTTGTATCTCAAATGTGGAACAATCCAAAAAGATTGAAGTTTGGTATAATTTTCACGTTTATAATGTGCCTTACAACTTCCGGGCAAAAAAGGGTTTTGCCTGGAGAAAGCATGCGAATTGCTATGTGAGAGATCTAGACATGTCTTTAGGTGACAGTCAAAAATGAAGTATAAAATTAAATTCGGGTCAAAAGGGTTTAACAAGGAGAGTAATGACTGCAGATTGGGTATGATGAATATCATCCTCAGATATAACTTTTGAACCAACTAGACCACTTTTAACACGAAAAAACAGGACTCCCACCCTTTACTTGATATCTGAAAGCAAATGATTAGCTTGCCTGAGTATTTGGCCAAAAAACTTCCAGATCTAAGAATATTTTGGGAAAAGATCTGTTTGCCATAACTTTTTAAATATGGTAGAATTGTTTCAAGGACCAAAGATGCTCTCTGTAAGTTTCTTAACAAGTTCACATTCGATCAAATATCATAATATTATTGCATAGCTTTTGTCTACTACATTTTGAAGGGAACAATGCCACCCCTACCTTTCAAAAAAACCCCAAGGCATGCGAAAACATGCACAATTTTAATTTCCCAAAGTGAAAACCATATTTGTAGCCTCTTCTGTGCCACTTTGCTAATGGTGCTGTCATTGGCGGTGTCAGACTTAGTTTCTGGGGGAAATGGGGGGGGGAGTAAATTCTGTGGCAAAAGTGAATTTGGAGGAAATTTGAAACTTTTGGACAATTTTTTGTCCTCAAATTGATGATTTTTTTGCAAAAATTTGTGATTTTTGGTTCAAATTGCTTGACTGTTGTCAAAAATCCATCATTTTCTTCTGGCTAGGGGGCAACCTTGGGGGTCGATAAAAAAAATTAGTGGGGAAATTCACGACTAACATGTTCTGCATAATACTACTGGCTTTAATTCTAATCTACTTTCAATATTCCTACAAAGCCCTACTAAGGTAAAATGTGAACCTTTTCCAGTAACTTGTTAAGAACCGAAGGCATTTTTCTGCCGATGCTCAATCTTACAAGCACATTGATCCAAATGACCATAACTTCTCATTCACGGCGGCTTAAGACAATGCTTCCTACATCTGGGTTTCACCCCTGGCTTGGTGTTAATCATGCTTGTCAATAGACCAGGCCAGTGATCATTGATGACAAATACCTACCCAAAATTTGTCTCTCAACTGTGGCCTGCCCCAGGGGTCTATAATGGGGCCACGTAGTTTTACTGCCTATATCCTTCCTATAGGAGCAATTATCCTTGCAAACATAAGTTAGCATTCATCATGCAGATAACACATAAATTATGCATCTTTTGACCCCAAAACACCAGGGGACTATAGGCATGTTCCCTTCGTTGTAAAGTCGTTGGGAAAATCGTTGTAACACATTCATTGTAGCTCGTGATAAGTGACCGTCTGACACAACATCATTGTTAAGGCTACAAAACAACGAGTCAACAACGACGATTTACTTTTAAGAACTCTTAAAAGTAGCGAGCTACTTGCGTGTGATTGCGTTTGCGGTAACGTGCCTGGGAACAGTGCTACTCCACGACGCGATGTTAAGGGTGACATCCCGTAACCTTGTTAACGACATCGGGTCAACTGATTCCGTATCGTGGATACCAGAATGCTTGGTTAGTTCGTTGTATTCATCACTTTTGAGCAGCGTTCTTGTGCTTGTCGTAGTACAGTTTACCGTTTTTTCCATTTATTTTTTTTGATAATGAGCCTCATCATTTAGTAGTACAGCCCCGAAAAAAACAGCGAACATGTGGAACCCAACTGGTCAGAAGGAGAGAGCACACACCCCGCCGTTAATTCTTAAGATCTGGAAGGAACCCCCGTGCAAGATTAAAATTGAGTTGAAGACATCTCAATAGGATTTCCCTTTTTGCGATCATGTGACCACTGTCAAGGACAGCCTTCGGTCCCCATGTTTGCTATGCACGTACACGGGCGTAGGTGCAAGAATTGTTTGTTTGTGTGATTTGAAAAAGAAGAAATCCCCAAAGTAATTTTTTTTTTTTTAATTGAGAGACAGAAATTAATCGATCGGTATTCAATCGAAATAATTACAGATTCATTGTTATTTGTGTGAGCATTAGACTTTATATGATTTGGATTAAGTAATACAAATCACGATGGAGTAATCGTGATTTAATCACAGCGAAAGTGCGAATCAAAATGTGCCTTAAACCGACACTGCACGTATCTGTCTCTGTGGCGAGGAACTACATTTCGTCGATGATGACATTTGTTTTTGAAGATGTCATGTTTGGGGCTGGATCGATTCTCACTGATTGGTGTGGGGGAAAGATAATCGGCATAAACACGTTTAAACTGCCCAATCCTCTGGCGATGAGTAATAACGAAAAACAGAAGCCAAAATATCGCTTTTAAAAACACCCCAACTCCTGATTGTGAGGATCATTTTGCATTGTTTACAATGGGTTGAGATTTCGCGGGGTTCCAAGCAACTAACCGTAAGGTCAGGCACGAGCGGCGCCTACTTCCGCTATTACCAATGCAGAATGAAGGCCCGCGCGCTGGTAACTTTGGAAGGGTAGCGTGTAAGTTCCATGTGGACGTGAGTCGTTGTTAAGAGGCGCAATGAGGATTAAATGAATTTCGTTGTGGTTGACGCGACTTTGAAAAGTAGGCCACCGGCTGAACACACCTGATGTCAATGCACTCAAAGGGAATCAGCAGGCGATCAGGTGAGAGAAATCGAAGAAAGAAAAAGAAATGCATTTTTGAACTATAAAATCAGGGTGGATTAAGTGTGTGGTACACTCCATTAATTGCTTTAATGTAGGAAATAACCATCAAAAAAAATACTGAAAAAATGATAGTATTTGAGGAAACAATTGTCATACCACCTCCTATACAGCGGATGGCGCTTCAAAATCTACACCTAAACAGCTGATTGTGTTTACACCGGTACACGAAATAAACAGAGATCAATAATGGTTATGTTTGAGGTCCCAACAACTGTATTGATCATGTGCACAATATCACCGCTAAAATCTGGGATATTCACCGGGAAAGGCTGTTTTGATCTCAAGTCAGAATTTTGATATGCACAGCACGTATAGAAATTGCAGAATCAGATAAAAACTATGCCTTGTCTTTTTTAATACATGGATTTTTCAAGCCACCCACTTGCAGGTTATGT